>RCWM02000396.1:857500-1038001 GCA_003667255.2 Euschistus heros | reverse complement strand
TATTCCTATTTCCTTTAAGGCGTCTGCCTTTTTATAACGATTTTTATAATCAGGGTGTCGGGCATCCCATAACAATTTACTTTCTCTATAAAGTTCGATTAATTTACATGTATTTTCAACACTCCATTTTATTGCTTTTCCCGATGAAGTCATTTTGCACACAGCACGAGACAAACTGAACCACAAATTTTAAGTTTTGTTTTCTTCCTGTGGAGAGCGTACACACTAGACCAACAAAGTTGCCAGAAACACAAACAAACAGCAACATTTTGATCTTTACCGCCAGGCGACGGGAAAACAAAAAGTTGTTGAAAACACGAACAAAACAAAATTGTTGCCGAAATGTTTCGCTTTTGTTTCAAAAATGTTGGGAAACATTGAGTTGCTGTTTTGTTTTTTTTTCTTTTGTTGGTTTGGTGTGGACCCGGCATAAGGATCGAACTGGTCGGTGTAGCGCGGGTCAACCTAGTTTGGTGGTGTCGCCGATCCGAACCGTTACCGACTTTTTATAAAGAATATTGTTGTGAAAACTTATACATCTCACCGTATGGTTTGTTTAATATATTTTCCTGCTATATTAAACCTATTGTACATTCTGAAATAAAATTTCTTTAAAAACACGATGTATAAAAAATTCTGAGAGCAAGATGCAGAAAATCGATTCCAAGATGCAGCCATTCTCACTACCGAGCATGAACTGATTTTTAGTTAGACATAATTGGGACGAGTTTCGAAAATATGGTTTTTATTTAAAGCATAAAGAAATGGAAAATATGGCGTTGAATTCAATAAAACTTTTTTCATACCGAAACGAACTTCATAACAAGATGGCACTGACCAAAGAGTTGGATAAGCATGTTATTAAAGGTTATGTATCAAACCTCTTCGCAAGGCATAAAATATCAGGAAACAGACACATCAACCAGAGTTCACTATTCTTACAGAATATAATATATTGTTAATATAATAATTTTAAATTATCGTTAATATGGGATAAATTATATTTGTCAAATTAAAATTATTATATTTGTTATAGATAAACTTTTCCATTTGAAAACAAAGCATTAAAGACATGCAATATAACCCTGAAATACCCATCTCTAAATAATGATTACTTTTAACTTAATTACATTGATTTAGTTATGTTTTATTTAATTTTTAAAATGTTTTTAATCAATTAATTAAAATTTATTTCGAATATAATTAAATAGCCAATAAAAGGGACGATCAAATAATTTAATTTTTTTTTTTTTTTTTTTTAAATTATACGAGTTTCACTAAAGTAACCGATTCGTCGCGTATCTAATCTTTACAATCCAAAATCCTTAAAAAAATCCTCAATGCACATAGTAAACTCGTAACCATTCAAATCCACTAGTATCTCAACTTGTGAGATACCAAGCTAAAACCCAAATAATTCTCCGAGGCATCTGAATAATATAGACTAAATAACAATAAATATTGGGCTTTTATCGTAATAAACTTGACGCAGGTGTTTCATTGGAAATAATCGTTACTTAATCATATTTCAACTTCTACCACCTACATGTTGGTTCTGCGAATTGAAATTTAAAAGGAACCAGCTGAACATTCCATTAATTTCTAAGAAACCATAATCCAAAATATACAAGAACAAACTAGATTAAATTTATCAATTATAAACGATTGAGAGCCTCGTATTTCTTTAAAGCAGGTTAAGAACATTTATAATAATTTAAACAAATTATTTCTAAATTAATTATTAAGGAAATAATTGTATTTTATTTGACTGAATTGATTAACATGATATTATTTATACAATGATGAAAGTTTTCAACCGATTTCGGTCTTATTTTTCAAAACCTCTTAAATATGAGCATAGGATTTACACAGATTTGGACCATAAACTCACCATACTTGAGACCCGTTTCAAGTGCTTTTAAGAGGTTAACGTACAACCTCATATTTCGACCACAAAAGGACTGATAAGTCCAAAATTTATGAAATCGTTATCTCGCACATATCTCATACTTGGCTCACATACTCGAATTGATCCATTTACTGAACATAATATCATAGAAATTTATGAATTTTATTACAACATAACAGCGAATGGATATATGAATAACTAATATATCCCGAACTATATGTTTATAATATATCTTTTTTATATTATAATGCCGATATTATTTAAACATTCTTACCAGGAGGACATCGATATTGAATTTGACACAAATTGTTTATGTAATCTTACATCTAAAAAAATATATACATAAATTTTTGTCCTATGACCTCTAGGAGCTGAGGTAAAAGGATCGTAAGATTACATTATATATGAGACTCACATCAAATAGAGTTTTTCGACTTGTTTCGAAACGTATGTTATTATCAAAAAGTATTTTGATAATATCACAAAGTTTTGTTTTTATTTTTCAATCACGTTTTTTACACAGATATCTTAAGGTAACGAAGTGATTATTCATATGAATAAAAATATTAGCTCAGATACGCCGAAATCGGACAAATTAGCAAAATGCAGAGCCTCGAAACGGAAAGTAAATTCAAGTTTTCAAAATATTCACCCTCATCGAAACTACTAAAAAATAAGTTTATTTTAGCGATAATAACTTAAATAGAAGGAACTGTGAAGAGTTGAATAATGTTTTGTCTGTTATTAATTAATTAATTAATTAATCTACAAGTTTAGTTTACTCGAAATGTACAATTTTACAATTTTTTTGATGAACCTTCGGACCACAAAAAAAATTTAGTTCTCACATTTTTCACTAGATCAACTCTAAAATAGAAATGCTTTGGGTATGGGACCTTGTGGATACCATTTTTTAAGCTCATATATAAAATGGTCATTAAAATAAAATGTTCAACAATTTATTTTTGTGTTCAACAAGTTATTAGCCCGTTGGACGAATAGAAAAATATGAATGGTTTTTTTTTTTTAGACAGTTCGGAAATTCCTTATAAAATACTTAGCAGAGATTCTTTGACCAAGCTGATTCACAAGCTTAAAAAAATACAATTTTTACTTTGTAGTAGAATTATTTTGGATACAAACATAATGAAATTTGTTTGAGCTGTGTTCTATTTCTCTTTAGTCTTTGGTCATACATCCTTCGAGCAAAACACAATTTTTTCTGACCTAGCAGTCAAAAAAATAATTAAAATAATTTTTTTTTTTTTTTTTTTTATGGATTAGTCAATTTTCTTTTAACTGACCAGTATGTTGAATTTATTGTTAATTCTAAAGCATTGAGGAAGTATTCAATAGCCCATTTCTTTTTTTTTATCAGTGTTCAGAGTTTTATAACATTGTTGAAAAAAATAATCATGATGATGCATTTCGTAATTTATAATAAGTGAGGATACAGCTACAAATTAAATAGTAAATTAATTAACGAAGATTACAATAAAACCTGATATTATTATTAAATAAATAAACAATCTCTTTAATAATAATATCAGGTTTTGGTTTAAAACCTACATTAATTTCCGGACAACCCAACGCAATAAAATTAAAAAAAAAAAAAAATAAAAAAATCAGGTTTTGGTTTAAACATGAAATTCTGCATTAATTTCCGGACAACCCAACGCAATAAAATCCACTTACTACAAAAGTCAGCACACAAAATATTAAAATGTACCAAAAGTAAAAAGTGTTTGTCGAATACAGTAAGGCGGCGTATTAGTTCCACTAAATTACGGTAAAGCATATTACCGCCGGAGTAGGATTTATATAAATGTTGCTATTAGAAAGGGAAAAGAATAAGGAAGTACAAACCACAATTGTGGAAATGATACCAGATTTTACACTAAATTGCACCATGCCTAAATAAATAATAATCCACTGCTATCTGAATCTAGTTGACATAGATTCAGTTGTAACTGTTAACGCAACAGGCCAACTGAACATTAACTCGCTTTTCTTTTACTGAAAAAGATTCCTTTCTGGATGAAAATTGGGAAGGTAATAAGAATAAGTTATAAATATTTTTTTGTATCTATTAGATAAATATTAATATTGTAACTTTTATTTTAGCGATTTTTTTAATATAAATATTTATATTCCTGACAGAAATAGACATCCTTCTATACCCATTGTCAGATAAAATATTTACCATAGAAGCGATCCCGAGTTCAATAAATCTTATTTAGTAAGGATAAAAGCAACCTTCAGAGACAGATCTTGAAACATCTTTGAACAGAAGCCGGCATTTTTTTATTCTAAGCATTATTTTTTGTTTATAATAATTGCACTTTTCTTTATTTATACAGACCCTTTAATGAAAATATGACAGCAGTATTCAATTTCCTTTCCTGTGAGACGTTTAATAAATATTTTATTTTCAAAAATTAATTTTGATTGGGCCCAAACAAGAAACCAATTCTTCCATGAAAAGCTACATACCTACTCTAATTCACTATGGGTAGTTCTTCACGATTTATTGACGTGTTATTTTAACCATTTTACCGCCTATTTACTTATTGTATATAATGTATACCAGTTGTAAATATTAATAAAGCGTAAATAAAATATAAATAATAATTTTGGAGAAACGATAAATTTAGAAAACAACTTAATGAGGATATGTGTCTTGTTTGGGCTAAATCAAGAACATATGGAACATCAGGATCTTTATGGATAAGTTTATTGGTGACAATGTAAGGAGTGTTGAAGAATGTTCGAAGGATTTTGGATTGTAATTTGGATATGAGATGAATTGGATGGTGCAGTGGAGCCCCAGTGCTAAACTATAAATTCTATTTATGGTTATGTATGGTTTTATAGCAATTAATGGAATGTCGTGCTGGTTCCTATTAAATTGCAACAGGCAGGACCAACATTTAGGTGGTAGAAGTCGTTGAAATATGATTAAGTAACGAATATTTACATTGAAACACCAGCGTCAAATTAAACTTATTACGATAAAAGCCCAATATTTATTGTTATTTATTCTTCATTATTCAGAAGCCTCAGAGGATTATTTGGAATAGACTCGGAAGGAAGTAGAGATACTAGTGGATTTAAACAGTCATGTAGTTTAATATGAAAGGATAGGATTCTGGTTCGGGTTAAATCAGCTGCGTATGGTACGAGTTCATTTAATATACCATAATATATGTAATAATTTTGATCTTTATCGATAAGTTTGTTCGTAAGGACAAAGTAAGGAGCATTGAAGATTTGGGACTGAAAAGATTAGATACGCGACCATCTGGATAGTTTAGTGAAACCTTTTTAATTTTATTGTCCCTTCGGAGATGTTTTGAGAAAAAATTAATTATTAAAAAATCAGAAGTTTTCTATCAACATGTAGTGGCCACAGGTCACACCCTATTCTTGTTTCTTCTTACGTCATACTACGCCTTTTTTTGTTTAGAACTTGTATGCTATGGAATATTGGTTTACTTGTCTATTGTATATATATAAAATAATAAGGTGTATAAAAATAAATGATCGTTTTATCAAATTCCAGATTCCAAAAGTCTGTAAATATCTTAATGCTATTTATTATTTACCAATACTTAATAATCCCTTTAGAGCACTCCCTAAAGGCTTGGGCACACAGAATGCGGTATGTCGCGGTGGTCAGCGATCCAGTGGCTGTCGCAGCGGCCTGCGATATAGGGATGTCACATAGGGAGCTCACACATTATGGTGAGCGGTCCGGTCTGGTCTCTTTCCTCTGCGTGGTCCGTGTTGGCGTTTTTTATATTGAGTATGAGCTCAGGCGAAGAAATTCTCCTTCTGCTATTTGCATTAAAAAGTCAAAAGAGGAAAAGATATTGCTGAGTGCATGAAATTAATAAGAAGAGAAAAAGACTAGGGGAATATCACCGCTTATGCATCGAACTAGAGTTACATTAAGATAAATTTTTCAAATATTTCCGAATGTCGCGACAAGGCTTCGAGGAAATGCATGATTTGATAAAATGCAGGATAAAAATCATTAGTAATTAAAAATAATAAAAATGTGAATAATAGTAACAATACAGCTAATAGAATGAAAATGGAATGGGTAGTAAGAACCAAATTAAAAGGCCAGAATGTTAGTAATAAATAAACAAAACAATGATTGAACATTGAAAAAGTGGTGTCAGTGTGACTATGTGAGAATATCACAGTGTAAGGTAAAATTTCAAATATTGTTAAATGTAATAGTAAAATGGTACAGAATTGTAAATATAAAATAAATAATTGTAGAACCTGAAGATAGAGCAATTGAGCTATAAAACATGTCGAAATGAATGAATTAAAAATGAATAATGGAGAGTTATGCCTTTTAAAAAATGAATAATTTATTAATTTAAAAAATGGTACTGACTTGTTGAATTTAATTCTTTTGCTATCGCATTCCATGCTTCCGCCTTCATCAAAACATTTTTGTAATGCTCGTCGGAACTATCATGCAAGCACTTATATTTTCGAACATTTTCACTGAAAAAATCGATTTTTTCGGTCATTTTTTAATCGCAGGTGGTGTGGCGGTCAGGGTTGAATTTGTAATTTTGTACTACTGGATCGCTTGTCGCCACGAAAAAGACTGGACCGCGAGGGTAGACCGCGTGCTGTTTGACGGGGAAGATTCAATGTTGTGTTGTGTATTACAACCAGACCACCTGACCGCTTCGGTCGCATATCGCAGACCGCCGCTACAGACCGCTCTCTGTGTGCCCAAACCTTAAGCTAACACTGGACTTCTTAAAAAAAAAGAAGCCTCAGTTCAGTTATTTATATCAAAGAAGAAACATGATAGTGCCCTACAAAACTCTCGCAATTTTAAGACATTAATGGAAAAAAAAATTTCACAGCCGCTGAAGCAACTCGTGAAATTATTAAATATGAAGGTTAAGGTGTCCTTGAAAATCGCACTGCGCGGCGTAGGTTTGAAAAATTAACAAGTGAAGATACGACGTTGGAAAGGAAGAAAGGCTCCGAGCGGCCATTAATGGATATTGATGAGGTTCTGAAGGAAGCTGTTGAGTCAAATCCGTCCACAAGTACTCGCAAACTTGTCAGGGAGTGTGGTGTGTCGAAAGATACTGTTATTCACCATCTTCCCTTCATGGGGAAGGTGAAAAAGACTTGTAGACTGGTCCTTCACTAACTTACTCTTCAACAATCAGCAGTCGAACCAAAGAAAAGTTTACAGAACTTCATGGGTTTGAACTCCTGCCTCATCCACCACATAGTCCAGACCTCGCACCTTTCGATTACTACTTGTTTCGATCCATGGCCCATTTTCTTCAAGGGAAAAAAATTAATAATTTTGTGGAAGTTGAAAATGAGTTCTATGACAGCCATCCATAGGAGTATTAATTGTATTTTATATCAAAGAAATAATAATACAATATTTGTTTCAAAAACGGTGATTTTTTTTTATACACCTCATTAATAGGATATAAAGTATCCGATGCATAAAAGATAAAAAGCTTGCATATTTTTTTCCAGTCAAACTAGTAACTCACTGGACTGATAACTAATAAGCAAGGACTAATTACTGGATATTTATTCAAAATTACAGAAACTTTAGACTGGAACGAAGGATGTTATAATTAGCTAATGCTATGATATTAATTAAGGCTAAGACGGCCGTGGGAGGGGATGAGGAGGAGGGGGAGGTATAAGGGAGGTAACTGGAGTTATCTGCTTTAGCTAAGGGCAGCCATAGCCGCTAATGAGTTCTATTTTTAGTAAGTCTATTCCGGCAGTGTCGCCAACCAAACCACCGAACTTCAATTTACAATCGAATCAGAGCTAACCCAGCAATAAAAGATTTCATATAATTAGTACAGACTAAAGAAATAGGAAGAAATATGAGTATTGAACTGCAGAATCAAGAGATCAGTTGAGCATGATATATAAAAGTATATAAGCTGTATGAAAAATAAGTATATGTTTTAAAGTAACGTAATAATGTTATTAGTAACTGTAATACTTTGCATAGAATCAGCTATTGTGATGTATATATATATATATATATATATATATATATATATATATATATATATATATATAAACTGTTTAAGAATCTCTGCAGAGAATGTCAAAATGGTCATATTTTGCCAAAACATACATATTTATCGTGCTGTATTTATTTAAGGTGAATTACGAGATTAAATCAAAATTTCAAGACTAAAACGACAAGAAACTGCCCGTCGTTACAAGAAACTACTTCAACATTTACTAGAAAAACGTTCAAAGCTCCCAATTAATTACAAAAGCCTCATATACATGACTGTGATTAGACCTATTTGGACGTACGGAGTTGAGCTTTGGGGCTCCACTAAACCATCCAAATCATTTCCTATTCAATCCTTACAATCCAAAATCCTTCGTAAAATCCTCAATGCTCCTTACTTTGTCACCAATAAACTTATCAATAAAGATCTTAATGCTCCATATGTTGCTGATTTAGCCCACACCAGATACCTATCCTTTCATAGTAAGCTCCATAACCACTCAAATCCCTCAGTTTCTCAACTTACTTTGCACTGCATTCTTGATAATCCTCCGAGGCGTCTGAAACGAAGATGGCCTAGAGACCTTCTAGTGTAGAATTTTTAATAAAGTGCGACTGATGAGTAGTTCTTTTCAAGTTTTTACATGTAATTATAATCGTTGTCAATACATTTACTTTATGTATATATATTGTACAGTTGTAAATTTCAATAAATGTATATAAAAAAAAAAAAAAAAAAAAAAAAAAAAAAAAAATCAAAATTTCATATATAGGGGGCCTGATAGTAAATTTAACCAGATTTTAGTTGGAAAAAAGAAGTTTCAGACCGGAAAAATAATTTTGCAGTAATAGTGAAAAATGTCCAAAAAAAAACAAACTAGGATTTAAAAAAAGTAAGTGGTTTTTAGCATGCCGACATGGGTATTTTACGAGACTTTATCAAACTTAATATACAAGATCTTATAGTAAATTTAACCAGCTTTCATATAAAAAAAATGTAATTTTGGATTGAACAATCAATTTTGGAGTTATCGCCAAAATAGTACCGACAAAGTTGTTTTCGTGGAGAAGTGCGACCCCAATAAAACACCACTGAAATGAGAGGTGTGAAGTGCATAAAATGTGCGGTAATTTTTAACTTCACAGCTTCATTAGAAGTAGTTAGGAGGTAAACATACTATAAGCTCCTGCCCCTGGGGAGGGGGGGTGTGGAAGCTTACGGTGGGAAGAGGAGAAGGTCCCATTTTTGGGTTGTTCGATTTTAACCCGAAAACGGTGGATTCTAGGAAAATATGCTAGAAGTCAAAATGGAAGCAAATTAAATTTCCTATAAAATAATATATATTAACGGTTTGCCAGAAATACGTTATTAAAAATCTATAATTTCCGAGAAATTATAGATTTTACCAGAAACGTGTATAAGAAATTTAATTAAATTTAATGCCTAACAACTTTGATTCTGACATTTTTTCTGAAAACGATCGTGGAAGGCACAAAAAGTGTCAACAAATGTTTGACAAAAAGTGAGGTAAAAATTACTTTTTTGCGATAATTATCGATTTTCAATAACACATGTCTCGAAAACAGTTGGAAGTTCGACAAATATGGATCGATTTAGAAAATGGCATGAGTATATGGAAAAACAAAAATATTTAGATAAAGTGTGCACATCATATAATGCAATTTATCAAAACAGTGAAACCAGAATGCTTCAATACAAGCGAATGGTTTTAGAATTAGGATTAGGCAAATTAGATATTAGAAAAATATTTAAGAATTATGACTAAAATTTCAGGTACTATTAATTTTAGCACTGGATTAGGGGCATCAAGAAGCAATGATGAAATATTTTATAACATAGAAAAAATAACAGAAGCAATAAGGTAAAGAACGATATTTCTGGACTTTTATACCGAATGAATGTAAAAACAGATTTTCAAGTAGGCATGCTAAAAAGATGGGAGAATATTGGGAAAAAAAATCGGCTCGTGGTACCCAGTTGAACGAATAGAAAAAAAAAGACATGATAACAAGGCGTGGGTGAGTCAGCACCCAGTGGTGCAATCTCCTAGCGTGATACTACCTTTGGGATTTTAGACAAGGAGATCCCTCACCCAGCTCTTTTTTGGTCTACATAGAGTTATATCTCTACACCTTGTAATGTTGCAGTATTTTGCACCTGTTATTTAGTGAGTCCACGTAATTTATTAAGAAACTATTTCTAAATTTTATAAATCTGGCTAGTAACTCAGAATACTTACGTCTGTATGTATTGTTTCGTGTGACACGTAACTAAGCTATAAAGCTTCCTTAAGATGGAATGTTCTATTTCATTCGCTAGAACAAACGTTGTTTTACAAAGATGGCGATGTTATAATAATCATAAAAATAGTTTCTAAAGATCTTCATGATCATAAACTGAGGAAGATGTCATTCAATACAAATCACAATCAATAAACGTGAATAGCGACTAATAAATACATAAATTTGAACAATGAAAGACGGTAAATTGAAACTTAACTTAATGACTGGATAATGAAAAACGAATAGAATCAATTCTACAAAGAGCTTGTGTTGAGCTGTTGAATAACATTCAGTATCCTATCATAATAACCATCAATCCCTACAAAAAAATAAAAACAAAAGGCCTTTATTCAAGCAAGACAAATTGAGGAAATATAAAATTAAAACAGAAGACATTAAAGATCTTGCATTCTTAAATCTAATGATTGAACCAACATTGGTACTTATTTTAGTCCTCTTTTCAAAGAAGGAAGATCAATCAAGAATTCAGAAGAGGAAGGAAAATCAAACGGAAAATGTGAAGTTAGCTTTATTTACAAACTTAAGTATAAATTCAGGAAGCTTTTCCAGTCGTCTGTTTGTTTGCCAAGAGCATTAAAGCGTAGTCATTAAAAAGCAGAGTCGCTTCAAATTCGATAAAAGTTTTTTTTTTCTTTTTGTGCAAACGTTACTTTTCAAAGCCCCGACGAAGATAGAGCATCAGATGTAGCTCCTTTTTTTCAACAGTACTTTTTCTTTTGACGCTCTAGACTTTGAGAAACACCAGCTTGGTTTTTATACTTAAAAAAAAAAAAAAAAAGTTACAGTGCTTGGTTTACAACTGTAATTTACTGCTCAAAGCTAAGTGGCTAACTCTGTTTTACTTCGAATTAAAAGAGGTAAACTGAGGTTAGAAAATCTTTCTTATTTTTTAAATAATAATTTAAGTATACTGACTTCCTGAATCCATCGACATGATGTATCTTATACCTACTGTCAACAGAGTTCGTTAAAGACATGTGTTCCAATTTACATCCAAAAAGAATCTCGATACGTATTCTAGAAGATCATATTATGACCCGAAAGTAAAAAGAATCTCTTCGTATTCTATAATCGGAACATAACTTACAGAAAAAAAGTCATCCCAGTGAATAAAAAAAGATTCGTGGAGGTTTTTCTTCATGGTGAGTAAATGTTTAAGTGAAATGCTCATTTTAAATAACTATGTTTAAGACTAATGAACTGTTTTATTAGATTTATTTTCGGGATCCCCAAACTCACAGGTATTCTGAAATCGGGTGGTTATGATTTCGGACGTCAATAATTCTTAGGTGCACTCCTTACTCTGCACTCCTTCATACACCTCTTAAATACTAGAACCCAACCCAACAACCTATACACTCCTGCGCATCGAATTGCATCATTTTAAAAACCCTTATTCGCTCTTCATCTTTATGGAATTTATTGCCCATCCCAATTCAAAAAAGCTCTACTCTTACTTCCTTACATAATGAATATTTATGTTGTATACACTATAATAGCATACATAATATGTGTTATTTTAAAAGATTTCTCATTTATTCTATAACTCATAATTTAATTATTAATCTATTGTCTCCCAGACACTCCAGTCACATATTACTTCCCTTGAATAATAGTGTCATAACTGGAGAGTCAAGATAAATCCTATCGAATCCCAACAAATAACCTTTACCCTCCGTCGAAAACCTCCCTCATCCTGTCCTCCAGTATCCTTTAGTGGTGTACCGCTAATTAATGTGGAACAAATACGATACCTTCGATTTCATCTGAACAAGAAACTTACCTGGAACCCCCATACAAGAAGCTGTACGTAGATTTCGACTGCTACAACACTTACTTGACAGACGTTCAAATCTCTCGATTCACTAAAAGAAACTTGTTTAAATGACGATTATCTGACCTATTTGGACTTAAGGTATAGAATTGTGGGGATCCACTATTGAAACCATTGAATTCTTCCTGCATCCAATCACTCCAATCCAAAATCCTTAATGCTCCTTACTTTGTCACAAATGAACTAATCCATAATGACCTTAATATCCCATATGTCGCCGACTTGGCACGAACAGATACCTCTCCTTTCACAATAAACTTCACAATCATCCTAATCCACTTGTTGCACAGCTAGCTTCCCATTCCATTCCTTGCAATCCTGTGAGGCGTCTGAAAAGAAGATGGCCTCGTGATCTTCTTTTGCAAATATTCATTAGAGTACTACCAATGGGTAGTTCTTCTACAAGTTTTATTGATGCCATTATATCTCATATATACCGCATATTTACTAGATGTGTTTTCTGATACAGTTGTAAATTTCTATTAATAAAAGAAAAAAATAATCTATTGCTGTAGCCAGATGATTGTCCTAAGCATTGTGCGCATATGATATTCTTAGGGGACAAGTTGTCCCAGAATAAATTTCATTTTCTTCTTCTTCTTCTTCTTCTTAAAACCACTTATTCACTAGGATGACACACACACATATATATAAGGATGTATTCATGTTCTTTCGTATTCTAGTACTTTTTATTAATAGAGTTGGGTAATTATACACGACATATCAAAAATATCTTTTAGCGTTTCTTAAGCACAGAAATACGAAGTGTTTACAGAGGAAGCTGCGTTACTCAACTCAAAGGAGATGATAGGGTGAGTCCTGGGACAAGGTGACAACTGTAGGAAGACTACAAGGACAGCCTTTTCAACTCTTCTCAGTTTGTCCTTTACAAACAGCTCGGGTGAAATTAACCGTCTTTTCACGATACTCACGATCTTTTCATCAGCTGTATAGGAAGTGCTAGCCTTTCCTTATCCCTTTGTGACACGACTCAGAAGTCGCGCGCACTAGGTGTCCTTCCTATGCGGTAAAACTACTGCTTTATGCCAGTCCTTGGATGATACTGACTAAAACAAACGATAGTTGAAGGAACTGGGATAATATGTAGCGAAGTTCGATACTTGGAGAATTTTGTTTACATTATGGTGATAGTTTATTAAAAACGTAGTGCCTGAACATGTTGGAGCAATACCTCTCAAAGATGAAGTCAGAAGTGGCTTCAATATGGATATCCGGCTAATTGGAGTTTCACTGTACCGCAATTTTTCCATTTTTTTTTTTTTTTATTTATTTATTTTTTTTGTGGTTTTATACATGATCTTCTATTTTCATATTCGATTTTTGCGTTGAATGAGCAGAGTTTAAAACTGAAATAATACTTCAATTAAATTTAGTAACTTTCGAATTATATTGGTGGTTGTCGTGAAGGAGTTGACCAGTTAACCAGGATTTTTATTTTCTGCATTACGAAAAAGTGGTTAAGTTGTGCTGAAAGGCCACAAAATACATATTTCGGCGCGCAGCCCGGCAGATGACCTTAGGATTTTTTAAAGGGAGTAAAAAATCCTTAGCTATGCCGTCCTTCGGAAGGGACGTAAAATGGAGGTCCCGAGCCTGTGCGATGTCAGGTACTCGTTAAAGATCCCTATCCTAATTATACCTGGATAGGCAAAATTTAGGACTCCCACCGTAGCATCGTCCGATTAGCCATAACAGCATAAAGTGACGTTAAACGAAATAAACAAACATATTTCGGCGCAAATAGTACTTTAAAAGTAATAATTAACAGGGTTTTTGGAAAACGATAAAAAATAACATAATGAAAAGTGCAAAATTATTAATTATCGACTTATTCTCGACAACGAGGAATATAATAGTATAATTTCCAGTGGCACATGGCTAAATATTTATGTAATAGTTTAAATATGAATAACTGGAATAGTTTAGCGGGATATGTATTGACGTGAGGGTGGCTCGGCATTCCCAGAAGAGCCACGAAGCCTTATTGGAACTTGATGATGAAAGGCTTCGAAGAAGACAAGGAAGCATTTCACAAGTTTTGTCTAATATTGGCATCAGGGTATCTATTGGAATTTTAGAATATTGATTTAATGAGGAGGTTATAAATATTGATGCAGCCGAATATTCCACCAGTTTATGTACATGAAGTTAGAAATGCTTCAGATTATTATTGTTTTTACCCATGTGCATAATTTGCAATTATAATTTCTTTTATGCAAGTAATAGGACGTATAAAAAAAATGACCGTTATATCAAATTCCAGAGTTCAAAAGTCTGTAAATATCTCAATGCTATTTATTATTTACTGATAATTAATAATCCCTTTAGAGCATTCTCTAAGCTTGTTTACTAACACTGTACTTCTTCAAAAAAAGCCTCAGTTCAGTTATTTATTTCAAAGAAAAAACATTACAGTGTCCTACAAAATTCTTGTAATTTTTAGACATTACTGGAAAAAAAAATTTCACAGCCACTGAAGCAACTCGTGAAATTACTAAATATGAAGGGAAAGGTGTCCTTGAAGAGCGCACTGCGCGGCGTTGGTTTGAAAGTGGATATACGACGTTGGAAAGGAAGAAGGACTCCAGGCGGCCAAAAATGGATGAGGTTCTGAAGGAAGCTGTTGAGTCAAATCCGTCCACAAGTACTCGCGAACTTGCCAGGGAGTGTGGTGTCTCGAAAGATACTGTTAGTCGCCATCATCTCTACATGGGGTAGGTGAAAACGCCTGTGTTCTGTAGACTGGTCCCTCACGAACTTACTCCTCAACAATCAGCAGAAACGTTTACAGAACTTCATGGGTTTGAACTCCTGCCTCATCCACCATATAGTCCAGACCTCGCACCTTCGGATTACTACTTGTTTCGATCCATGACCCATTTTCTTCAAGGGAAAAATTTTGATAATGTTGCGGAAGTTGAAAATGCTGTCCAAGAGTTCTGTATTCTGTACCATTCTTCAAGGAATGGTATCAGCGTGGCATCGAGCAATTGACTAGCAGATGGGTAATGACGGTAGATAACAATGGACTATACTTTGAGTATAAATTGTATTTTATATCAAAGAAATAATAATACAAATAATTGTTTAAGAAACGGTCATTATTTTTTATACACCCCATTAATTAATTTTTTAGTTTTATAACGTATTGCAACAGTTTTTTGAATAGTAATTAATTAAGCGTTTAGTTAGCATGGATGTATCCTCAGGCTAGCTGATCCACTCTGGACACAGTTTTTTTATCCGGTTAAGTTAGCACATCTTTTTAATTTAAAAAGGGGTCGTATTCTATGTTTTGTTTGTTGCAAAATGAATTAGTACGTTTTTTATAAAGATAGAAGTTATGGGGAAGAAGTTTGGGGCTATAAAATACCAATACTGTACGATTTATTGTTGCGATTTGAAATAATGCTTTTTTAGGTTCGAATAAGAAAGAAAGATTATTTAAATTAAGAAATGTCTTAAAATTTCTGGCTTTCCTGTAGGTTGGTCACCTAGGAAAGCCTAGACTTATATTCCCAGAGGGAAGGCCAATGTTCTAGCTCACATAAGAATTTTGTTTGTAAATATGTTTATAATTATGAAGTTATTTGTAAATATGTTGAATTTATTTGTTATTGTATTCATTAGAGTTTAAGACTTATTTTGTTGTGTTATGAACATAATAAAAAACTTATACAAATAATTAGCAAGAATAAATACAAAATATAGTTCCCTTCCGTCAACATCCATCATATGAGTATCATTTGCACCTTCTAGGAACTCATAATATTCAAAACAGACCATATCAGGATCTTGTTTTTTTCACATTTTCAAATGAAGTTTTTACCTATTTATTAGAATTAAACTTCATAATTGGTACTCAGTGTTGCCACTGTACATAAACAATCCTTGACGCTTGAAGCTACTAGTTTAAACAAGAATAACGGACGAAACGGGCTCTGATTCTTCCTTATTTCACTCAATACATATTTATGGTTAGACCTGTGACCGTTTTTTGTAGGACTTTGGAGCTTTATTATAGTAAATTGTTTTTGGAATAAAGTAGCATACCGGGGTCGTATTTTGGATTTATTTTTAACAGTGGTTAATCTTCATCTCCATGAAGCATTGAAGGCTTTTTCTTCAGACTATTAAATACTAGTTTTTATTTTATACAACGATAATCACAGTTATAACTAACCTGAAAAGTTTTATAACTGAAAAAAATAATCAACAAAACATGATATTCAATAAAGACTTTTTTAACGTAGTTTTGGCTATCGGTTTTTTCTAATCGATTTTAGAACGGTATACATCAAGAAAATATGTGGTAAATGTTAATTTGACATGTCAATAACTTGAACAGAAGCACTTTAATAACACCTGATGCTGAAGTAGAACTTTGCTCAAAGTTCTGCGCCCTTCATTTTTAAAACAATCAGTTCAAGGCCTTTTATTTTTAGCAGTGGTTCATCTTCATCTCCGTGAAGTATTGAAGGTTTTTTCTTCAGACTATTAAATACTAGTTTTTATTTTATACAACAATAATCTAAGTTATTTAACAACATTTATTGTCTCATGTACTTAGCCTTCAGCAGGAATGAGGTTTGGGCTTAGATGCTTTATGTCGATCACAGCCTCAAAGTAGTTAGCGATTACCCTATAGCCATTACTTTTTTGACATTTTATAGACATTTAAAAACACAATAAAAAAATATTTACATTATTAATATAAAAATGGTATACGCAGCATCTCCATAATTATAATGACATCAAATAATTTCCAAACATATTTTTTTACCTAACTAGACCTAGCATGATCATATGAACACGGACAATTATGAACGAACGGGGAGTCTGATTTAAAACAAAAAATAATTTTCCTGAATTCAGGAATGTTCAGTAACTAAGAAAAATATAATCATATGGCGCTTACGGTCCTGCAGAACCCCTCCTCTACAGTCCTCTTCCATTCAGACCTATCCTCAGCTGCCTTTCTCCATTCTCTCACACCCAAAGATTGTCCTAAGTATCTTCGAAGAAAAATATATAAAATCTTATTTTGATAGAAAAATAATTTGCTCGTCCTTGGAGGGTTAAAAGTAGTTTATTAGAAACTAAACAGTAGGGAGTAGGAATATATTTTTAGTCCAATTCAACATTACGATGTCAACAACCTAACTACCACATATCGTCATCAGTGGATTGTAAGAAAAGTAATACAAGGAATTTATTCCTTCGCCCTCATTTGAAAAATTAATCGCTCGTTAGCACTATTTTGATAATATATAAAAAGCAATACATTACGTAACGTGGGGATATTTTTGGTATATCGTGTACATATCCCCAGTATGTGCCTTGGTACTTTGGGAAGGGTGATTGTGAAAGAAGGAGATTCCGCCGACACCACGTCCAACCTACAGGTTTTCCTCTCAATAAAGGGTACCCATGAAAAATGAAATCTGTGAAACCCTTTAAATAACAGTCCCCTGTCCAGGAAAAAAATAGTCGAATCAACGAAAATAACAAGATATGTAAAAGATTATTATACATTCAGCAATAAGGAGGTCGTGCCAGTCAGCTGAATAATCTATAAATAAATATGAATAAAACATTGTATGTATGAATAAAACATTAAACAGTAAGCAAAGATGTCATGCTGTATTAGAATTTAGTAAATCAAATCATATGCATTAAATAAATGCATTCGATTGACAATTTGGAGCATGTAGTTAATTAATTTTAATTGTTAATCTAATCAATTAGATATAATAAATATTCAAAAAATAAATTTCTGGGATGGAAGGCAATGGAATATTATATTTATCATTAATTAATTACAATTTATGCTGAAGGGGTTTTTATTATTTATACAAGTCTTTTTTTGGCATAACTCCTATTTTATTCTTATGTATGTTGCAATATGTTTCAGGAATTATGCCAAAAAAGACTTGTATTATCATTAATGTTAATTTATCCAATAACTGAAAATAATAATAACATACAATTAAAAGCTTAAATAGTTTTTAACACCTGAATTCATAAGCAAATGAATATTTGCTCTACTTTGTTTTTTGTTTTTAAATTCTAATAAATTTTTATCATTGTTTTTGTATATCGATATATCTTTTGGCTGGCCCTCTACACATTTTTGTTGTAATTTTTTTTTTTTTTCATTTCAAAATCTAATGAGCTATATTGATTTTAAATAAAATAACTCAAGTTTGATTACATTTTTTCCGTTTTGGGGCTTCTTTTTTTTTGACACGTACTAGTTCTTTTGGCTATGAAAGAAAATTTAACGACAGTCTCCAAGTCATAAATTAAAATGATAATTTTTTTTTAATATAAAATTTGCCCCTAGGACCTACCTCATATGAACTATATTGGTTTGAATGAGAAAAGTAGCATTTGGAACCGCTGTTTTCTCTTGGCAAGGTTTATTTCGAATAATCATTGATTAATAATTTAATTTGACCCATTTAATTCTAAAATATAAATTTGAAAAAAAAAAAAACAGTATATTGTATACATATCCATGACCTGCTGTTTTTTTGGAGGGAAAAAATTGAGTTTTTTCAATATTAATCATTCGTTATTGTTTTATAATGCACGTTCAAACACGTGTTACCAACGTTTTACTATTTTTTATATTTATACTTAAAATCTACATATTTCAAATTATTCTATTTATTTCCAGCACTAAACAATTATATTGATAAAAGTGGAGTCATCTTTCAAAACTGAATATGCCCATAGAACTTTTTAAAAAGAGTAAAAAACCTACACCTTTCCTCCTGCTACAGTTAAATTCAAAACAATTATATTATTTAATTCTTGAAAGATGGCTACTAACGACAACAAAGTGTAGTAGCATGTGCAGCTCGCAAGGGTTAAATAGAAAATAAAAATAAAAAAAATTCGACAGAACGTGAACATGTTCTGTTTTGAAAGAAAACCTCCTCAAATTAAGTGTTAGTTTCGTGTAAATCAATATCTCATATAATATATTCATATATTTTAAAATATTGTATTAACTGTTCAAGCAGTCAAATATATATATATATATATATATATATATATATATATATATATATATATATATATATATATATATATATATATATTTTTTTTTTTTTTTTTTTTTTTTTTAATAAAATAAAAGTTTTCATTGCCCTCTAATGAATGTAGGCTTCCAAGAATTGAGGAAAGTTTTTATTTTGGTTGGAAAAGTACAATAAAGAATTTCTCGGAAAACGCCCTTTAGAAGAGGAACAAGAGCAGAAACGTTCTCTGTAGTTTGATTCGGTCGTTAAAAAAATACAAATAAAATCAAACCTAAAATAAATAGTCTTTTGCTCTTAAAAATTGAATGATTGGGTCACAACATTTTAGACGGGTTATAAAAATGTTATTACAGACGATTCAATTTCACAGAAACCAATTTTTAAATCCTTCGGTTGATAATTAAAAAAGGCTTTGTTGCTGCGAAAGTTTGGAATGAAAAAAATTAAAACAATTACCTCTGTATTTAGAATAGATTACAAAAATTATGTAATAAAATAATATACCCCACAAGACATAGGCATTCTTTTAAAAAACAAAACGAGAAAATTTCATGGATAATAAGTTATTCTTTTGATCATCTACATAAAATGTAATCATAGATTGAGCAATTAAATGTTTAATGTATATTTTAGAACTTAACATTCTCCAGAGGTTCCAGGATAATGCGGGTTTGACGAATTTGGTGGACTAGGGGTTCATGTCGTTACCTAAATTATTAATATCACTAGAAAATTAGAAAAAATATATTAATCACAAGTCGCTCTTTTTCAAAAACAAAACAAAAAACGTTCTGAGAAAATAAATTCTTTTTTTAAAAGAACCTATTAAGTTATTCTTTTGATTATCTACAATTATAGATTGAGCAATGTTTAATGTAAATTTCAGAACTTAGCATTCTCTAGGGGTTCAACATTGAAGACCTTTGACATAGGATATTCAAACAACCCTTTGTAATTTGTAATCCCAAGATCTGTCTGTGAGGCGATTCGATGTCTTCAGTAACTCAAGCAAGTTAATGGTATAATGTAACTTAATACTGAGAAAATCACACAACTAAATGAGAATGAAAATCACTGATGAATATGTTGAACACATAAAGGTCAAGCAGTAGTGAGGGAAGAAGTAAAGAGAAAAATAAGGTTAAGGTAAGCCATCGAACTCTTTTCTTTATATCCGTGACACTTGTGAATAGTCGGTTATTCACATAAAATAATTCACATATTAAGTTAAAAAATCGTATTTTTGGAAGAACGCAATTTTTCCACAATGATTAACAAGTTAGTATTCATTTCTATAGTCCACTAGATAACAATGAAGACAAAGAAATTAGCTTTCTTCTACCAAAAATTCACAAAGACACTTAATACATAAAATGCACTTAACCTTCCTAGGACTGAGTGGGGTGTTCCCGCACCCCACGACTTTTTTTTTCGCTTGCCATTTTTATAAATTTATAGATATCCATTTGTCCTTCGAGGAGTTTTCTTCTGCAAGTGTCTTGATTCAAAGGATCAAAAAATAAATAGAAAAAACTAAATGAACTTCATGTTACTTGAACAAATATGACTAAAAACAGACCTGGGGTGCGCCCGCATCCCACGTAGACGTTAGTGTGACCTAATTTAGTTTAGTATAAATAAACTCTCTTTTTTTTTTTTTAAAGCTTTCAAATTACTTTTTCTTGGTAGTAAATCAAATCAGTAACATTAACTTAACCATTTCAAAAACATGGAGTTAATGTGGTTTAATTTCTTTTACAGGAATTCTAAACTCTGTTTCTTACATAAATCGTAATTGAATTTTCTAAAAATTCTTTCCCTTTAGATTTTAGTTTTCTCTCTTCCTGTTTTGAAGATTTAGTTTCGTGTTACATTTGCATGTGTCAAGATGTATTCTTCTCGGACAGTAAAAATTATAGAATTATTATGTATAAATTGTATAAATGTTGTAAATTAATAATTTTTTTTAAATTGTATTTATTTTTTAATTTTTTTTTTTTAAATGCGAAAAGGCCTTAAAGACCACGCAAATATCATGGTCAGGTTTTCTTTATGAACTTCCTCTTTCTCCATACTTCCCTCATGAGCTCCGCGTGTCTGCGCTTCCTTTCCTCCGACCACGCACAACCTTTTTTGGGCGTTCTTTGTCCACCAAGACCTTCATATCGTTTAGTGTTTTCCTATAGGTTTCTCTATCCTGACAGTCTGAATCCCTCAGTCCGGCCAAATCCATGTCGATCCTGATTTGCTTAAAAAAACCTGTTTTGTTCTTGCGCTGGTGGAATCGCTGGAAGATTTCCCGGTTTAACCTTTCAGGGCTCATTCTCATCATATGACCATAGAATTTAAGTCTTCTTACTCTGATGTCGGTCTCTAGGCTTTTGATGTTATCGTATATTTCCTTGTTGGACTTTAGCCTATATCCTTCGGGTGTCTTTTTAGGCCCATAGATTTTCCTCAGGATTTTTCATTCCACTTTCAGAAGCTTTTCCATGCTAGGGAGACAGGAGGTCTCCGTTCCAGAGAGAATCACAGGTTTAATCACGGTGTTATAGTGACGGAATTTGGCTTTGATGGATAGATTCTTTTTGTTGTAGAAGTTCCTGAGATCGAAACACAATTTTTCCAGCTTGGCAACTTTTCCCTTGAAGCTTTCTTGGTCCGAACCGTTGCTGCATATGACTTCGCCTAGGTATCTAAATTTGTGTGTTACCCTGATCCTTCCGCATATGGTGTCGACTGCTTTTTTCTTGTATTTTGCATCCGTGGTCATTAATTCTGTCTTTTCAGAGGAGATTTGTAGGCCCGTTTTCTTGGCTATCCTTGAGAGGGCATTTATCTGAGCAACCGCCTCTTCCTCCGTTTCCGCAAAGAGGGCGAGATCGTCTGCATAGGCGAGACATTTTACTTTTTCATGATTATTTTTCGTTCCTAAGAACGCTCCAGAGTTGTTTTCCTTCCACAGTTCTCTCATGATCTTATCTAGTACTACATTTAACAGTACCGGGGATAATCCATCTCCCTGTCTTGAGTCCTGTTTTTATCCGGAACGGTTTGCTGATGTGCCCTTAGTTGTTTGTTTTTTTAAATCAATAATTTTTATGATAAAAATTTACAAATTTATTAAACAATTTATTAATAAATAAATAAAAATTATTTTTATAATCGCTTTTATTTTATTCTAACCTATAATGTACCTAAATATTAAATACATTAAAGAAAAAAGTATTAATTGTGGTTTAGAATGTAAAATTGAAATTTAAAGTTGGGGTGTGAGCGCACCCCACTCAGTCTTTAACGTTTTACAATCCACCCAGTCCTAGAAAGGTTAACTGACTATTTACAATCGCCACAGATATGTGGCCAGGAATATTAGTTAATGTTGAATTATGTATAGGAATTTTAGGCTGGTAACCCCCCCCCCCTTAAATTACAATCCCCTATAGTCAAAAGAAGTAATTTATTGTTCTATTGAGAAAGCATTCATTCTGCATATTTATACTATTATATAAAAGGACAAGCCATTTTTCATTTGTGATCACTGACAGCAGCGAAAACTACTGAAGCAACATGTACCAAATTTTAACCACACCATCTTTATAGTTCGAGGATGGTTTAGCAATAATAAAATGTACTGACTTTCCATTAATTCTATCTTTAAAAAACTATAATAAGTGGATAACAATGATGTTTGAAGATTGACCGATAGGTGGCGAGCGGCATACTACATGAGAGGTTACAAAGGTACAGTGTTATATAGAGCTTGACATTGATAATAAAAATTACTTGTTTTTAATTAAATTGTTATCAAAAAATCTATAAATATTTGTTGTGAAATGTGGGTCCTAGTGATGTTAGAAAATCGACAGATATGTGGTAAGCACAAAAGAGTTTATAATCATAAAACTATTTAACATAACCGTAAATAAATAAAATAAAATAAAATGTAAGTAAATAAATAAATAACTGTACTAAATTTTAATTGTCTTCATCTTCATAGTTCTAGGAAGGTTTAATAATAAAATTTACAATAATAAAAATTTCACTAAAATAATAAAAATTAAAAGCCACTTAAGTCATATTTTATTTATCACTAATGTAGCCATATTCTTTGTTGGAGATTAACGTAGTAAGGTACTCCAACTAGAGTAAGGGCTGGTTAGCCGAGTAATCCTTAAGAATACCAGCCTACAAGAGGAGGACAAACTCAGTCTCTCACGGATCTTGTTGGCAATTTTTTTGGAGGTTCCTGGTCAAAAAATAGTTGACACGTATTTTGCCGTTCCGACCAATGGGTCCTAGAAGCCGAGAAAAAAAAATAAAATAGCATTAAACTAATTTATTTTATATCTCGAGTTTAAAAAATTATATCGACATGATTCTTGCCCCAAGATGTTTAGTTTTGATTGTGAATTTAAGGAAAGATACAGCCGCTCGAGAGATTTTGATTTAGGTTTATTAAATTCTAAAAAAATGATTACATTTTAAAGCGAACTACCTCTATAAATTTTTTAAAACAAAATTTTACGTCAGATTCTAATTCAGCACTCACAAAACCATTGAAATACTTTTATTCAATAAAAATAAAATATATCATTTTTTCGCTGAACTACGTTCAACATACTTTTTTTACAAGAACCGACATCGGATTCGAATTCAGCATTAAAAAGAACCCTTAAAAACAAAATTTCATCCAAAAATAAAAATAAAATTTCGTAAGCTTCAAAATGAATATGACCAAATGGTAGGCAATTTTTGTTAAAATTGACAAAAACATGAATTGCGCTTAGACGGTTTAACGTATCAACTTCATATTTTTATGCAAAATATGGGGTGACTCTTCAAAGACTCTTCAAATGTCTTTGGTTTCATTTTCCTATCTAGTTTCAAGCTCAAGTTAAACAAAAAATATGTTTTTCGGATTTGCAATTTTTTTTAATAGGTTTTTGTTGATTGAAATTTGCATTAATATGCATCAAAAGAAAGCTGAGGCTCTCCTCTTTCCAGCGATACCAATGACTGAATTGCGTGACAAAGTATAAGCTATTTAAAGGAATGTAACCAATAATCGTTTTAAAACTTTCTTCCCCTGGAACAGGGTGAAAAATGATATTATTTGTTTTTATTGAATAAACATTTTTCAATGTTTTTGAGGGTGCTGAATTAGAATCTGACGTCAATTTTTGTGTTAAAACATCTATAGAGGTACTTTGCTTAAAAATCCAATTACCTTAAACCAAAATCTATGGAGCAGCTGTATTTTTCCTTAAATCCACAATCAAAACTAAACACCTTGGTGCAAGAATCATGTCGATATCATTTTTTAAACTCGAGATATAAAATAAATTAGTTTAATGCTATTTTTTTTTTTTTTTTTTTTTTCGGCTTCTAGGACCCATTGGTCGGAACGGCAAAATACGTGTCTAATATGTTTTGACCAGGAACCTCCAAAAAATTGCCAACAAGATCCGTGAGAGATTGAGTGTGTCCTCCCCTTGTAGATTGGTATTCTTAAGGATTTCTCGGCTAACCTGCCCTTACTCTAGTTGGAGTACCTTACTACGTTAATCTCCAACAAAGAATATGGCTACATTAGTGATAAATAAAATATGACTTAAGTGACATATTTAATAACGAACAATGAATAACTAGTAGTTAGACACACGTCCATTCATAATGACCTCAGCTCAAATTGGAAGTATTAGTGAGTATGGGAATAACTATGCAACAAATGCTTCTAGAATTTATTTAAGCCATAGTAAGAGATATTATTTGGAGGATAGTTCAGTATTAATGAAACAAATGTAATGCGAAATCCAGAGGGAGATGGGTCTGAATTTGTACGATGAGGTTTTGATGAAACGGCCATTGACACAATTAGGGGATTGGATTACATTCATAGGAGTTGAATAGCAGAGACTTAATAAATTTCAAAAAGTAGGGTGAATAAACTAACGAAATGAATAAGAAAACCTTTTCATAACTTGAGATTTGTTTCCTTTCAAAAGTTGGTTTTTTAAATATATTTTCTATTTTGGCGTTAAAGTGCCTTCGTTAATATCAATTTATTTTTTTTTTTTTTACAAGTTTAGCCAGCAATATTATTATGTTAGGAATTATTTTATTCTGTAAAAAAGAAGAGGTTTTAAACGCACATTACTTGTTATGTTTTAGAATAATCTCTATTTCTATTTAATTATCATAATGATTAATTACAAGAATATAATATTTTTTTCAGTCTTACGAATAACATTCAATAAGGAATAATATTAATATATTATTATAATTAAATTATAACTTTCATAATTACTTTGAAATTAAGAATAATATAAAATGAATATATAATCAAAATATAATGCTGGTCTATGTTAAATAATTATTGAAGGGTGCGGTGGATGAAGGGGTTATGTAACAAAACTAAAATTATGTTTTTTTCATCAATTCTTCATACAAAGACGAGATTATATTTTTTTTTTTTTTTTTTTTTTTTTTTTAATCTGACAATCTTTTCTATTGTTATACTTAGAACAATTGTACTGATATTAAATATTATTGTATTTTCTAAAATGAAATTACCAAAAAATTGGATTCATAAACTTACGGTTTAATTAAATTTAAGCGGTAGTTTTCGAAAATAACTGATTATTACCCACTGATAGTAAAAATTATTGATGGCTTAAGATAATAGCTTTCATGGTAGTTAAAAATAATTATTTTATTTAAGACGGCCAATCAACTCTCTTAATTAAAAGGCTTTACTATCGAAAATAATGGTCAATGAATATATATAGGTCGTTAACATCGTACTTCCATGAAATGATAAACTTTATAACCGCGCAAGAAAAACTTATTTCGATTACTTTAATTTGAACACAGATGACCGTCATAGAGATATTCTCCGTATTTTGGTTGTTTGTTTTAATCATAACCATTAAGACATACATACCTATTAACGCTCACTAAAATTGATACTATGATTCCAAAGGGATTCATTTTATTATTAAAATGTTTGATGTAACAAGTCGAAATTTGAAAAATGTTTTTACTGACAGTATGATAATTTAATTCATAGAAATATTTCTCATGTTGAAATGCTATACTTTATGATATAATGGTAGAGAAATGGTCAGGGAAGCAGTCAGGTATAATTAACACTTCCAAGTTTTTTTTTTATTAAAATACTTGGATGTGTTAATTATGACACATTTATAGTACACACAATTATAGTATAATTAATACATCCAAGTTTTTTAATATAAATGCGTTAATTATACTTGACTGCATCCCTGACCATTTCTCTACTAAAAATATTTCTCATGTATCTGTCAAAAAGAAAAAAAAAATGTCATGTTTCATTACATTTATTCATTCTCTACTCTAATAATTTAATTTTACAAATGTTATTGAAAATAACACTGTTTTAACAATATACTCAACCACTTATTATAAGCTAGAAATTTAGCTTTACGTTCAAAATTAATTATATAAAAATGAGTAAATCGACCAACATTGCTGTATGAGGCACCATTATTTTCATCTATTGAGAAAAGTACAAATAACAAACTTCAATCATTCCAAAATGATACAATGAGAAAAAATGTAAAAGGTACTACAATGCAAAGGGTCAAAACTACGAAGATATATGAGGAATTAAAAGTTAAAAAAGTTAAGGTGTTTTTGGCCGATAGAACAGAAAAGTAATTAAATAATTCTACCTTCTTATGTTCGGATAAAAAAAATAAACCAGGGTATGTTTTAAATTTACTAAAGGCGATTTCGAATTACAAAATAAAACATTTATAAGGAGTAACTACATTGAAAATTATGAAATTAAAATAAGCTTATTATGTTTAAACAAAATAATAGATGAACATTTTATTCTAAAACTATCTATTTTTTTTTTTAATAGCTATTTAATGAAATTTACAACTATATAAAAAAAAAAAATACATATAGTAACCGTGAGGATAATATTCATGATAGCATTTCGATTTCTTTTACAATTGGCAGAATTTCAAAAAACGTTCTATATAAGAAAATCCTAATGCCATCTTCTTTTCAGACGCCTGGAGGGTTATTGGGATATAATAGGAACTAAGATAAAAGTTAAAGGAGTTGAGCTATTATGGGTTGGTTTCTGGTTTAGGCAAATTAATAACATATGGAACATCAAGATCTTTATAGAAAGGAGTATTTGTGACAAAGTAAGGAGCATTTAGGATTTTTAATTGTAAGGATTGGGTGCGAGATAAATTGGATGGTTTATTTGAACCCCAAAGCTAAACTCCATATATAAAAAAAGGTATAATTAATGTCATGCAAGATTCGTTTGTAAATAACTGGAAGCTTTGAACGATAGTCTAGTAAACTTTTGAAGAAGTCGAATAAGATAAAAAATTAATAACTAATAATAATATGAGAAATGTATTTAATTTTTTTTTTTTTTTAATACATCCATTTATTGAAATTTACAACTGTACAAAGTAAATGTGTTCATAACGATTAAAATAACATTTCAAAACTTGAAAAGAACTACTCATCAGAAGCAGTTATATAAAAACTCTACACTAGAGCCATCTTTATTTCAGACGCTTCGGAGGATTATCGAGAATGGAGTGGGAAGCAAGTTGTGAAACTAGTGGATTTGAGTGGTTATACAGTTTACTATGAAAGGATAGGTATCTGGTTTGGGCTTAATCAGCGACATACGAAACATCAAGATCATTATGGATAGGTTTATTGGTGACAAAGTAAGGAGTATTGATGATTTTTTGAAGATGGTCTAGTGGAGTCCCAAAGCTCAACTCCATATATCCAAACAGGTATAATTTCTGTCATGCAAGATTCTTTTGTAAATAATTGGAAGCTTTGAATGATGTTCTAGTAAAGTGTTGAAGAAGACGAAAACGACCAATAATTAATAACTAATAATAATATGAGTAAAGTATTTACAGAATTATAATTAATGGTTTTTGTTGTTTGCTTAAAATCCATACCACTCGAATCCACTAGCCATTCTATTCCCAATAACCCTGCGATGTGTCTGAAAATAAGATGGAGCTGAGATCTTTTAATACAGAAAGTTTATTGAAGAGCTATTAAAGAATATTTGCATTACAAACAACCAGTCGACACATTTGATAAACATTATCTTCACAGTACATATACATATATTTTTTTCATAAAGTTGTAAATTTCAATAAATAACTTAAGTAAATATATATTCTTGATTATAGATTTGTCTATTTTTGCACTGCATGATACATTTTGAAATATAAATTATTTGTTCTATCAGCAGCAGCGCCATGTTTATTCGGTTCTTGGAAGAGAGTATTAACGAAGCTTTCAGCAAACGTAACAATCTGAGTACCAGGAAAAATCGAACTTGCTTCACTGCAGATGCGAAGAGCAACTCCAATATACGAGTGCCATTTATCCACTAGCCAGGTGGGAAGAAGATGTATCCTGCAGAGGGCCAATATCGGTGAATGTCCCACCACTCTGTCTCCATACGTTGTCGATGTAAGTAATCAGGTCCTACGTCACAAAGGACGTGATGGCGGTTCCAATAGTTTCAGTCCACATTTATCTTTGTAATGGAATCGGTGAGGCAGCTTTGGTATTCTTGATGTATGGAGACTTGATGGTATTTTTTTCATCTATACCTGAGGTTATTAATTGGGAATCTCTATGGTAGTAGAGTTATATGATAAACTATAAAATGGATGATTTAACAATAGACCTTATTCTGGGACAAAATGTCTCCTAATATTAAGAACTAGCATCACCCGTAAATAATTTTAACTAATAATAGAAGTTTTATTTGTTTATCGATAAAAATGTAATATTAAAGTAAGCCAATGAACATTATTTATTTTATGATATTTCCTCATATAGCGGTCATTTCTAACCTCGTTAAAATTGAACATATTAAGTGGTTGAAGATTACATAAAATAATTTGGCATAATGGATAAAGATAAACAGAAACTATAACTATAAGATATCTTTAGAAACTATAAGAAACTCTTGCGGATAATGGACTGCATTATCAGTGTTTTCATCTAAAGGCCCAAGAATCATATTTCTACACACCATATAAAAAGAAAAGGCTCGACTTTTGATTAGGTAAATATTTTATACAGCGGAAATAAAATTATAGATTTCATCTAGTTGGATTTTAATTTCTAACCATAAAAGTATATGGCACAGTGGCAAACTTGGCAAATGTTGTATTTAAAATTCAGAACAGGTTGGTTCAGTAGTCTACCATTGTAAACTCAGAATGTTGCTATATACATATCAGTCGATTTTTAAACCTCACTGGGATCCACATGTCGCATCATATACCTACTTAATTTTATTGAATATAAGTAAATTCTATTACCAATTTTGAGCTCTATATAACACCATACCTTTGTAAGCTCTCTTACAACGGCGCTCGCCAACCAAGGGTCGATTTTCAAACTTCACTGCGCACCTTATGTTTATCGGTTTTTGATGAAAATTTTGATTAAAAATCAGTAAATTTTATTATTGCTAAACCTTCCTTGATTTATGAAGATGGTGTAGTTAAAATTTGGTACCGAGTGGTTCTGTAGTTTTCGCGGTTAGTGACCACGATAATGCACAATTACTGGCACAATTGTCGTTATTATTCTGCCAGTTAAAATGCTTTTTGAAATTAAATAAGTCTTTAAACATCAAGACTGAACTTTGAGAACTCAAAAGCAAAGAAGCGTTCTTGTTTGCACTTAAATAAATCGAGTAGAAACGAGGAATACTTTTCTTTCATTAGAATAACTTATTCCGATTTCGAAGTTCTACTTAAAACATGAGATTTACATGCATAGATATTTTTATACTACATACAAAACCGACTTCAAGATTAAATCTACATAGTACAAACTTGAACTAAAAAATAAAAAATAATATTTTAATTGCTTCAAAACAATAACCATTAAATGAAAATCAACGAAATTATCGATACTTATATACCTATTCACAATTTTTTAAAGGATCTTTACTATTACAATCCTTTTCAAATTCTGTTTGTTTTGGTTGGCACCGACTCCAAAAATAACTGATTATAAATTGTAAATAGGTTTGTAAGTATCGATAATTTCGTTGATTTTTATTAAATGGTTTTTGTTTTGAAGCAATGAAAATATTATTTTTTATTTTTTAGTTCAAGTTTGTACTATGTAGATTTAATCTTGAAGTCGGTTTTGTTTTTTTCTCTAAAAATTATTTTTATTTTTCACTTTTTAGTAGTGTGTGTATTTTTGTTTATACAGTCAATTCTCGATCTTCAAGCTTCCCTGAAAAATGGTAACTTCTTTCTCCTTTCTGCACTTTGCAAATCAATTTTAACTTTTCGTTAATTGGAAGCATTTTCAATAGCCACTGTAAAACCACTCGAGTGAATAACTAATAATAAGTGACTATGAACTGAAAAGACAAACAATGACAGAAAACAAAAAAACAAATTACACATGAAATTCTTTTAATTTGAGTTCGAGTTATAGAGGCGATGACTTCTAATAGTTCATTTCATAGAGGTGGTCCTAGAAGTTCTTTTCTTCATCAACGCAAAGAGAACTTCTAGAGAATTTCAAAATCAACGCAGCACTTTTTAAGAAAAATAAAAAAAAACAGTTAATAAGTGATTTTATGAACTGTTTTTTTGATTTTTCTTAAAAAGTTCTGCATTTATTTTAAAATATTTTTTATGGGACCACTTCTGAGGTATGCCCTACCGATCTAAAAAAGAATCATCAAAATTGATTCAGAATTGACGGAGTAATGGCGTAACATACACAAAAAAAAAAAAAAAAAAAAAAAAAATACAGACGAGTTGAGAACCTCCTCCTTTTTGAAGTCGGTTGAAAATCTGACGAAGAATCACAATTTTTTTAATATTAAAAAAAACTGAGTTAAAATATCTGAATTTTTCACAAATATGAAAGAAAATTAATTGGGAAATATACTCAAGAAATTTAATTGTCTTACGATTTCACAAACATACAAGAAAAGATGGAACAAAAAACAATTTTGAAAAAACATTTCTTTTCAGCTTTTCATTTTTTTAATTTTTTTTTTTAATTTTGATAATTTTTTTTATTTCATTTATTAATCTATTTTTCTTTCCTTTGTGGCATATGAATGCTATTTTTTAAATATTGATGAGGTATCAATAAAGTTCAATACATGATTATTACTTATTAGTCATAGGGAACTGTTGTATAATGAACATAGCATATAGATAAAAAAAAGAAATAAAAGTTTAATTAAAATCAATTGCATAAAAATCCGTTCTCTGTAAATCTGATTTTCACTAAAAGGGAAGCGACAGCGGATTCAGCAGAGCAGAAATCCCACAAATAGAAGTGTGGAATGAAGGTCTCCAGTCCTTGAAATAATAATTAAAAAATAGAAATAAAAATAAAACGCTTTGTGCTCTATACAAGTTGAATATAAGACTAAATTATAAATTAAAACAAGAGCTGAAAAAAAATTAAATTATTTATTACATGAATATAATTTGGTTGAATTATTTTACATTTTGTTGTGTTATATTAAAAAAAAGTTAAAAAATATACATTTAAAGAAGATGATAACCGCTTGTGTTGCCAGTTGGTAATTTTAATAGAGTTACACATATTACAGTTGCACTAAAATTGACATTGTTGATTGCAGTGTACACAATAACTTACTATAAATTCATGAATATTGATCAGGATAAATTATTGCCAGGTAACTAATTAAACTTAGTCAATATTTTATTAATGTTTAATTAACTAGAACTAATTAAATTGATATACTGCTGCATATTGAATATATTGAATCATCAAAAAGAATCAATAAAAATTAATTGAGATCATATTTGGTTATAGAAGCTTCAGACGAAGGTAATTAATGACGTTCAACCTTTTGATTAATTCAGATTATGAATAATATATTTTTATGAATGTACTAACTTTTTTTAAAATAAAAATAATTGGAAAAAGAGAAGTAAAAAGCTGATTTCTTGTGAAATGGTTAGTGTTAAAAAAAAAAAAAAATTATTGCTTTTTGTTTTGGAATCTTTCTAAAAATCATTAACATAAACATAATTAATTTTAATTATGGGTTTTTGCTTATTTTTTACTTTTTCTTAACTTACTGTACAGCAGCATGAAGTATAGAAAAACTCAAACCTGGAACAAAAAAAAAAAATTAATAACAGCAATACGTTATACTAATAAATTATAAAGGACAAAATAATAAATTCAGTCGTATGGCATCATACACCGAAGTAATGGTTCAGAAATACTGGACCTGTTACTTTGTAACAGGTATGGGCTGACTGAACGGAGTATGACTGTTACCGATATTCAGAAGTAACAGGTACGAGATACTTCCATACTTCAGCACTAGTAACAACATTCATACCTATTGCCTTCGCACTGAGTACTACCGTAGACTAGGATTTTTTACTTGTCATCTCTACCTGTTACCAGATACTCGTTTTCCAAAACCAGTATTTTTACTTCCACTCTCGTACTAGGATCTTCTGGTATAATGTCAGCAGGTCTTCATTGTATTAGAAACTCTTACATTCTTTTTTATTTTATTATTGTTAATTTTAACAATTGGTAAAATACACTCAAATATAAAATCTACACATAAGCAATTATATTATTATAGCAATATAGAATTATAGCAATTGTAGCAGTTAAGAATATAAGTTGGGTTTTGAGGGTAGTCATTCCGTTCAGTGAGCAAGCCGTGACAAAAGCAGAGCTTAGTGCTCGTCTCCGTGATCAACTGATAGAGATTTCATTCACCCTAAGTGATCAGACAGCAAAAATAAATTTTAGCAATGCTCGTATTGACAAATTTTGGAAAGGTATTAAAAAGGAATACGCAGAACTGTCCACAACAGCATTATAAACATTGATGCCATTTTCTATATCTTACAACTGTGAACGAGGATTCTCCATAATGGTGAATTTGAAAATAAAATCAAGAATGACTCTGGAAAATGACATTGTTTTGTGTATTACAAAACTCATTCCAGACATTAAACAATTGGTTAATTCCAAACAAGTTCATGTGTCTCACTAATAGAAAAAAGTGTATCTTTATTAAAAGCTTGTAAATGTATACTTAAAAAAAAAAAAAAGAAAAAAAAAATTCAACTTCTTCAACATTTACTAGACAAACGCTTTATGATACAGATTACAAAAGACTCATTCATTGACAGTCATTTTACTTGTTTGGACATACGGAGTTGAGATCAGTGACTCCGCTAAGCCATCACGTATCCAACCAATTCTAGTAATCTCTAAGAGCATTCAAATCCATTAGTCTCTCAACTAGCTTCCCATTCATTTACCGACAATCTCCCGAGACGTCTAAAAAGAAGATGGCCTCGAGACCTTCTCATATAGAACTTTTATCGATGTGCTACTCGTGGATAGTTTTTTCAGTTCTTCAGAAGCAATTCACTTTGTTGTTATGAATGTTGTAAGCACAGTTACTTGATGTTTTCTTCTTTAATACAGTAATAAATTTCAATGAATAGGTAAATAAAAAAAAACGATATATTCATAAATTTATAGTCTCCCTAAATTATTCATTGTTATCAAAACAGCTAGATATCGGCTGCCACTTTGTAACACGTATTGAAACTATAATCCTTAATAAAAAACATTAGAATTAAAAAGACAGTAAAGTATTTTAAACCAATTAGGCATTACGCAATGGGACGTGTTATGCAATAGGGCTGTGACATACATATAAAAAGAGAGTAAATTATAAATTATAAATGACAAATCTTTATGCAATATTGAAAAAAAAAAAAAAAAGTGTAGTTCATAAAAAAAGGAACGCAGTGATTTAAATTTATTTTTCATCCTTACATCTCTGAATCAGGAATCAAGCTCACTGATTATTTTTACTCCAAAGTTCAATTGCTACTTAAATAAAAATCGGTAATAGATATGGAGAACCAACCAGAATCAATTTTAATGTTCTTCTTTTTAAAGTCAACATTCCATTGAAGTTAATTTATATCAACATAGAAAGCCGAGGCCACGATGACCGAGTTAAGGCAAAATTCCATAAGTTCTTGGTTTAGGATGGCAGTTGTTCAATACCACATAGGTAAGCTAAAATTGATCCTGTAGGGTTTGTTGCACAATAAACCTCTGCATTCCAAATCTACTTAGAATATAATGAAAATGATCAGATGGCTGTGAAATTTGATACAGAACATCATTAAACAGATCAGAGGCCTATAAGGAATAAAAAATTATAACAGAAATAATAACAAAAAAGATAACAGAACATTTCCGAAAAAAAACTAACTCTGTTCTGCATCAAAATTCTCCCTTCAACAAAATGTTACTTTATTATGTCTTGAAGTATGCGAATCAGAAGCCAAAATATCTCAATCAGGCTCCATTTTTGTCAAATTTGTGTTTTAGATCGAAAAATAAGGTGTTTTCGACATTTCGACCATTTTTTTTTTTTTTTTTTTTTTATCATTGAAAGCTTTAATTAAAAATTACAAAACATATTTGATTTAGTATAAGTATTAGGCTTTTCATAAATGACATTGTTGAAGAATCGCTTTTATCATATAAGGCCATGGGTTGCAACATGTCCTAAAAATTTCATTTTTTGTATTCCAATTTGAATATCTTCCCTCCCAACTTGGGAGCACTTTTAGATGAACACGGATAACGATTTCATGAAGAGAAATCCCAATGGAAAAAAAAATATACCGGTAAATGCAATGAGAAGATACTTGCCGACTACTGTTGGGCACTACAACGGGAGACAAGTGATGTTGAGAACAAAAGAAAAAAAATCCACATTAATTATGTTTATTATAAAATATTTTGTTATAGTTTGTTGTGTTAAAAATAATAATATATGAAAAAAGGGCTATTTCAGTTTGTTATTTTTAAAAAACCTCCAATCTCTAAAATAAGGCACTTCGTAGAATTTATTTACTATTGATTCGAATTCAGCACACTTGTAAATATTAAAGTTACAAAAAAATTTTATGGGAGTGAAAAAAGAACAAACGAAATTTAAAAATTATAAACAATTTCAGGTTTGTCAAAAATAACATACTTAAAAAAATGCTAGATAGAACTCTTTTGCCTTCAAAATTTGTTTCAGCACAAATAAAAATATAAAAATCAACAACAATTTCTCAAGGGAGCGGTTTTGTTTTTTTTTTGGGTTTTTTTTTAGAACTGTGTAATCATTGTGTTACAGCTATTGTGCATTTTAGTGATTTTAGTACATGCACAAAAAAACTAGGAACTAGAAAGTTTTTCTTTTTCTTTTCGTGTTCGAACTTAATGATTTTATATGTAAAGATCCGAACATCACACTCCACAATCCAGCAATGCCATCGTGTGGTATACGTGGTCTCCTCCGCATTGGAGCGCGGAATGTACTGCACGGGAGCCTTTCTCGACGTGGAACAGGCCTTTGACCAAGTCTGGCACCCCGGACTGCTTTACAAGCTCCGCAAATTCATTCCTTCAACATACTTCCTAATTATCCGTTCCTATCTGAGTGATAGAACTTTCAAAGTAAACCACAAAAATTCCTATTCTTTCCTCTTTAACCAATATGCCGGTGTTTCTCAAGGTAGTATCCTAGGCCCCATCCTCTACACGGTGTATACAGCTGACATCCCAACTCATCCTACAACTCCAACAAACCATCCAATTCATCTCGTATTCAATCCTTACAATCCAAAGTCCTTCGAAAAATCCTCAATGCTCCTAGCTTTGTCACTAATAAACTTACCATAAAGATCTTAATGTTCCATATGTTGCTGATTTAGCCCACACCAGATACCTATCCTTTCATAGTAAGCTCGAAAACCACTTAAATCCGTTAGTTTCTCAACTTGCTTCCCACTCCATTCCTGATAATCCTCCGAGGCGTCTGAAACGAAGATGGCCAAGAGACCTTCTAGTGTAGAATTTTTAATAAAGTGCTACTGATGAGTAGTTCTTTTCAAGTTTTGTAACGTTATTGTAATAGTTAACAGCACATTTACTTGATGTATATATTTTGTACAGTTGTAAATTTCAATAAATTGTTAGAATAAAAAAAAAAAATAGATGTAAAGAATCGAAATACTGATATTAAAATATTTGAATAAATAAATAGCAGAAATATAAACTGCCTGTAGTTAATACTTTAATACTTCTCTTTGATCCATAGGAATGGTAGATCAGGGTAATTATAATATTTGAAGTAGAGGTTTCAATCCCAACCACTGGAAAAACTCGAACAAAAAAAAAAAAAAAAGTCGTCGAGCAACATCCTCTCTTCTTTTAACGGGTAATTCAATCGATGATTTCAGGTCAGAGATCTTTAGTTCACAGCCCATTAAATCCGCTATATTTTCAGCTTCGGTGGACTTGCACTCTTTAGACAAACTCTAAGATAGCCCTAAATTATTACCCCATGTTTATTGTCTTTCGTTCTTATTTTTCTTTTCATGTTTGTGTTCCACTGCTTCTTTTTGAATCATTACCATATCTTGATTTTTTTTTTTATAATAATAAAAACAAGAATACACTTGCACACTATTCTTTCTTCAAAATTCAGTTTATATAAATATTTTTAACAGTTAAAAAATAAATTTATACTTCAATTTTTCCAGGAAATTTTGTACCTAACTGAGCCCAACACAATTCGATTAGCTACTGTTCTTTGCTAGGAGCTACTCATTTTTAAAACATTATTAGCATCTTTCTAGACCGCTAACTTTTTAAGATGCATTGCATACTGTATATGTTAATCTTTACTATTTATAAAAGGACAAGCCTTTTTTGTTTGTGATCACTAACCATTAAAACTACTGAATCAGTTTTTTTTTACCAAATTTTAACTATGTCATCTTTATAGTTCCAGGAAGGTTTAGCAATAATAAAATATATTGATTTTTAATGAATTCGATTTAAAAAAAGCGATGATATGTGGATAATAGTGAAGTTTGAAAATTCACCGATAGGTGGCAAGCGCCATTTAGCATAAGAGGTTACAAAGGTACGGCGTTATACAGAGCTTGAAATTGATTACAACATTTAGTTAATTTTAATTAATAATGAGTCATAGGACTCACATTGAAGCAGTTGATTTATTTTTACACGATCTTAGGCCAACCGATAAATTAATAGTCACTATGTGAGGGAAATCACAGTTATCCTGAAGATGGAGTAATGTACTCCGAAACATGTTGAAGAAAATAAACTATAAATAGGAGTTATGCCTTACAGAGAAATATAAAAAATTAAATCTCCTTCAATGAAATAGTTAATAAATTAGGTAATCTATCTTCGCTTCATTTAGGAATTTGAGGAGGCGCTTGATCATTTGTTCGTCATCCCCTAATGCTTGGCCCAAGTCTGTCGGGACATTGTTGCGACGGAGGATGTTTCGTAAACAGGACGGTCTTCAAAGATAGACAATGCTCCGTTGCATCCTGGACATCTTGATGGTGGTTCTCTTTTAATCTGATGTTGGTGAGTTAGTCTTGTGTGGCCTATCTGCAGGCGCGTCAGGATCACCTCCTCGAGGCGGTTGCTTCGGCTGGAAGATCGGAAGATTTTATTTGTATACTGTTGGAATTTCAATAAATACCTATAAAAATATGTATTTATATTTTTTCATTTCGTCTTCTCAAATGTAAGAAGGTGTATGTTTTCTAATTTTCTTATCCCTAATGTGAAAAGTGTAACAAAAGTTAATTTTACTTTCTTCATGAATTTAGTGCTTTATATTTTATATTCTGTTACTTCTATTTTCCTTATTTAAGAAATTTTCATTTTACCAAAAGGAATAGTTATCTCTTAGGCTTGAGCACATTGTCTAGCTTTTGCATGTGGTTGGAATCGATTATGGTGTTATCAGCAATTTATTTTTACTTATGTTTTTTTTTTTAGAAATATTTGTGAACCTTATATACTCTACTCCATATAAGCCTCAACTAAAAAGTGATCGTGAAGTTCTTTGCGCAAACCTAAGATTGACGTTCAAACAAGAAAGTGAAGATGAGTGGAAAAGCTAAAGGATTATGTCATTATGCAATTAGGTTTCGCAGAGTTAGTGAGTGTTTGTTATGCAGATGGCTGGGAGGAGATGCTTACCGCGCGGTAGTCAAGAGAGCTCAACTGCTCTTCAACCACTTTGATGATTTTCACATCCGCCTTACGCTACGGCAACTGTCTCTATTTATTTAGCGTCTTGGAATGTTTTTCGGTCGAATAAATGTTAACAATTGACAGTCACGGTGAAAGTAACTTTCGACCGTTTTCCACTTAGCCTTAGCTCTGGACATTATTTATGTCCATAGAATCTATACATTTTCATCTTAAACTATTTTAAAATGTTTGTTCTTGTTATTCGAGTGATTATGTTGAATATGTAGTTGTGATTATATTTTGAAAATAATATTTAAGACAGGATTTTTTGGTTCACCTATTTATTGAAATTTACTACTGTATATAAACTGCATACATAAACGTTTATTTTTAAAAACTATTTATTAATATTTAAAACTTTTTATATTATATGCAACAAATAAATTTGGGGGGAATTATTAAAATGATATGTCAATACCATGCAAAGAGTTCTACATTAGAAGGTCTCTTGGCTAATCTTCTTTTCAGGCGCCTCGGAGGATTATCGGGAACTGAGTGTGAGGCAAGTTGGGAGACTAGTGGATTAGAGTGGGTTGGACATTTAGAATAGAAAATGGCAATGAACAACAAAAAGATGACCTACACAATTTAATTCCAAATATTACACTTACTAACTACGACGAATTTAAAAGTACATGGCACAAATCGGCACAATTTTTGACTGAATACGGGCAAAATTAAACTTATTTAAAAATATTTCATTTGACGAACTCAGCTACATGCTTTTGTTACAGACAAACGTATCAGACAAAAAAAATAAAATAAATAATCAATTTATACCAACAAATAAATAAGAAGAAAAAAAAAACAGGAGATTTTGAGTCATTATTAATCTGTTACGATAGATCTATAAATCTTACAATACAGCTTCAATTATCAATAGAGACTTTATTCAAGCGATAAAGAAAGACCAAGCCCAATTAATTCTCCACCTGCTTCTTTTTTTATTTCCTCCATAGAATGGTGATTCGTTTTTACGTGTATCAGGTGGGGAGCACTCCGTTTTATTAAGTAAACAACATCCAATGTTTGTCAAAGGATTCTTTTTTGATTCACTCCGCCGTAGAATCGAGGGAGGAAAGCATTTACTGAGGGAACAGGTTTAAAGCAAAAATCAAAAGAGATTAAGGAGAAGTTTTTAATACTGTTATAGAACAAAGGGTTCAAGAGATTTTGAAAAAAAAAAAAAAAAAAAAAAGAAGAGATAATTCCAAGACCTGACCTTTGTAATGGAAATGCTCTTTAGTCATAAACTGTGAGCGAGTAAATTATTAATGGGTCATTCCATGTCAAATCAACCAATTCTACATCAGATTTGGACCTTGACCTCTCCGATTTCTATAGATTTTTGTTATAGATGTACCTACCAAGACTAGTAAAAATGTAAAATATAACATTTTTCTGACTTTTGGTTTTTGAGTTATAAGCTTTTAAAAAATCAAAAAACTGCTGTTTTCTGTCCTCACTCAGAATATTCAAGATTACGCCATTAAAAAACTATTCCTCATAGAGAGCTCGTATTTGTGAACCTTCCACAACCCCCTTCCTGTTCCCAGGTTCGAAAACTTCAGAACGTTTAGTATGTTTACATTCTAACTACCCTGAAAAAGATTCCGAAGATAAACCTTGGATTACAGAAAACGCACTCTACAATACTTTATTGGCTAGGCTAACTGTCCATAAAAAAAAAAAAAAGAAAAAAAAAGCCAAATATTTTTTTTATCAAGAACCCATTTCGGTCCCATTCTAATTTACTAAGAATTACAAATACCATTTTTGGACGTTCCAAAAAAACTGAAAATGAATGGAAAACATATCAAGTGATATATCAAATTAAAGGGCCTTTCAAATGAAAAGAATGCCGCAAATACGAGTCCTCTAGGAGCAATAGTTTTTTAATGGCGTAATTTTTAATATACTGAGTGAGGACAAAAATTTTTTTTTGATTTTTTAAAAGCTTATTAGTCCTCTAGGAGCAATAGTTTTTTAATGGCGTAATTTTTAATATACTGAGTGAGGACAAAAATTTTTTTTTGATTTTTTAAAAGCTTATTACTCAAAAACCAAAAGTCATATTATTTTACATATTTTACATTTTTACTAGTCTTGGTATGTACAACTGCTATACAAAAAATCATAGAAATCGGAGAGGTCAAGGTCCAAACCATTGGTTGATTTGACATGGAATTACCCTATTATTTTAATTATGCCTATTTGAAAAAATAGATTATACTATTTTATACATGGCAATAATGTGTTTTAAAATTTATTTAGCTTCGTACAGAATAGCCAAAGAAAAAAAGCTCTAAAGGAAAAAAGGAAGGAAGGATATATATATATAAAACATCTTAGCTGTATGTTGGTGTAATCAACCATCCAAAAATGTCAGAAACTATGTGATAAAGATGTACATAAAACAACGAAAAATAAAAATTCAATGGATGTTACATGTATAATCTGTTAAAATCACATGACCATATTATCTGAAAAACACGAATAAACGGATAACATACATACATAATATTACGGATACATAAATATTAGTCCCACTATACTTCTTCTAGTATATGAAAAACACTCTCTTTAGTTTACCTCAACACTTAACTGCTTGTTTATTATAAAGGTGTGTACAATAGGTAATCGAAGATAAGCACAATCCAACGTACTACTTGGGTGGGTGACTTATCCTCTAATATAAGCCAAGTTGGACCGGATATTTAAGTAACTAGTTCCTCGGGTGAAGCACGTCAGACTACTGGAAGAAACTCATACCGATCAGGCGTAGGATAATTCTACCCTGTGTATCTGCTTATTTTTTTACCTTCGAAGAAACCCATGTATTTTGAAGTAGTCGTCTAAGATGAAAACTGCCTCATGGAGGCACAGTGCATACCGCTGCAGTGTGGAAACCATGGTTCACAGTGACATGAAGCGGGTTTTCTCCTCCAGGCTGCCTGTTTTCGCTCAAGCATTCAGTGGCTGTAGGAAGAGCATTTCACGCGGCCAAAAAAATTCATTGCCTGCCAGGGAAAATATATATATATATATATATATATATATATATATATATATATATATATATATATATATATATATATATATATATATATATATATATATATATATATATATACATGCAGCGGTATGCACTGTGCCTTTACCATTGGTACCAATGCCATAGTGCTCTATCCACCGACGTATTCTTAAACACTTTTCGAGGATAGTTTCGAATCTGCCTAGATCAATAAATTATGGTAGCTCAGGGTCTTCAGGCAGACTTATATATATATATATATATATATATATATATATATATATATATATATATATATATCTTTTCCTGAAATAGATCGTCCATAGACAGAACTTCCATGAGGCAGTTTTCATCCTAGACAACTACTTCAAAATACATGGGTTTCTTCGAAGGTAAAAAAAGAAGCAGATACACAGGGTAGAATTATCCTACGCCTGATCGGTATGAGTTTCCTCCAGTAGTCTGACGTGCTTCACCCGAGGAACTAGTTACTTAAATATCCGGTTCAACTTAGCTTATCTTAGAGAATAAGTCACCCACCCAAGTGGTACGTTAGATTGTACTTATCTTCGATTATCTATTGCACACACCTTTATAATAAACAAGCAGTTAAGTGTTGAGGTAAACTAAAGAGAGTGTTTTTCATATACTAGAAGAAGTATAATGGGGCTAATATTTATCGTTTATGTTATCCGTTTATTCGTGTTTTTCAGATAATATGGTCATGTGATTTTAACAGATTATGCATGTAACATCCAGTGAATTTTTATTTTTCGTTGTTTTATGTACATCTTTTTCACATAGTTTCTGACATTTTTGGATGGTTGAATTTACCAACATACAGCTAAGATGTTTTAGTAAAAAGTATATAGTGTGCGGTTACGCCGATCAAAGTTAAGAATTTACAAATATTTGTCGAGAAGTTAAGACCAGAATAATCTATTATTGAACGTCAACAAATCAATTGGCATCTACTTCTCAATTCAAGCCATGTCCTCCTTTTTTGTTTAGCTCAACTATACTAGTCTAGACAAGACGTAAATGTATAAGATGGAAGAAACTATGACACAGTTAGGTTGAAAAACCTAGCTGCGTTCCATAGTAAATTAGTTATAAAACAAGTCCAGAGACAAATGAATCAATGTTTATTAATCCTTGTCAATGTTAGAAGAAGAAACCTAAGCTGAATGATAGCTTTTGAAGTTAGTAAAGTTCGGTCGAACTAGGGTGTGTTGGCAAAGGAGATGTTAACTTGTTAAATCGTGGTCCAACTTTAACCGAGCAAGCTAACAAAGTTTTTCTGAACGTGGAGGGAGTTCTTAAGGAGGTTCCAAGGTTCCTGGGCCAATCACTACCCTCTTCTAATAGTCCTGTCTCTAATCCTATTAAGTGCAAAGTCCCGTCGCATCTGGAATTGCTTGTTCCCGTAGCCCATTGTCTGGTGGTCTAGTAATCAATTTATCATTCTCTGATCGATAAATTATTTGTAAACGCCATTCGATGTATATAAACAATAAACTACTATTCAATTGCTGAAATATGGAAGATTTTTTCACGGAGATCACAGCGTTCCTATTCACCAAATCTACTTTTATGTATAGGGGATGGATTTCTAAAATATAATTTATAGTAACGAACCAAATTTTATCACTGGTTGATAAAAAAATAATATAGGATTAGATCACAAATCTCTTCTCCATTCATGATATTTCCATTCATAGCACTTCCTATTCATTTTTCAAAAGAATCAATGCACACACTTCCTTTATTTTATTTACGTAGCTGGCCTTCCTATATGTTTGATTTGTAAAAGGGAGAAGATGCATATTATATATATTATTGCCATTCAATGATTGATTGATTCTACTGACATTAAATTAGAACTTTAATGTTTTACATTATAAATATAAAAATATTTAAAATAACATGTAAAATTATGGAATAAAGGAGAAGAAAAAAATATATAAAGTATATAAAACGATGTAATACAAAATGAAAATGATACTTAAATTAATATTATTAAAGCGTCAAGAAACTGCTCGTCGTCACAGACAACTTCAACATTTACAAGACAAACGATCAAACCTCCCAATTCATTTCAAGAGACTTACATGACTGCTGTTAGACCTATTTGGACGTAGGGAGTTGAGCTTTGGGGCTCTACTAAACCATCAAATTCCTCTCGTATCCAATCCTTACAATCCAAAATCCTTCGAAAAATCCTAAATGCCCCTTACTTTGTTACCAATAAGCTTATCCATAAAGACCTTAATGTTCCATATGTTGCTGAATTAGCCCAAACCAGATACCTAGTGAGCTCCATAACCTTCGTAAAAACAATGGTCTCAAAATGTATAATTGATTTAAACATTTTGCATGAAGGTGATCCTTTCCCTTTCACTTTTATTAAAATTAAAAAAAAATAAAATTGTCTCTATTCACTAATTGATATTTACAACTGTGTAAAATGTATACTTCGAGCAAATATGTGGAAATATGGTTACAAAGAGTTGTAATAACTTGTAAAGAACTGCTCATCAGTACCACTTTAATACAAGTTACCTTCTACATTAAAAGTTCTCCAGGCCATCTTCTTTTCAGAAGCCGCAGAGGGTTATCGGGAATCGATTGGGAAGCATGTTGAGAATCTATTGGATTCGAGTGGGTATGAAGCTTTTCATGGAAAGGTAGGTTCCTGGTCTGGGTCAATTCAGCGGCGTATGGGACGTTTAAATCGCTTTGGAAAAGTTTATTTGTTTCATATTAAAGATCATTGAGTATTGGAAAGGATACGAGAAGAAATGGAGGGTAAAATTTAAATTATTCTATATATTCTATATATCAATTTATTGAAATTTACAACTGTACATTAAGTAAATGAGCTGATAACGATTACAATAACATGTCAAAACTTGAAAAGAACTACTCATCTGTAGCACTTCAATAAAAATTCTACACTAGAAGATCTCTAGGCCATCTTCTTTTCAGACGCCTCGGAGGATTATCGGGAATGGAGTGGGAAGGAAGTTGAGAAACTAATGGATTTGACTGGTTATGGAACTTACGATGAAAGGAAAGGTAGCTGGTTTGGGCTAACTGAGCAACGTAAGGAAAATTAAGGTCTTTATGGAAAAGTTTATTGGTGACAAAGTTAGGGCATTTAGTATTTTTCGAAGGATTTTGTATTGTAATATGAGATGAATTGGATGGTTTAGTAGAGCGCAAAGCTCAACTCCGTACGTCTAAACAGGTCTAATCATAGTCAGTTTTTTGTAATGAATTGGGAGCTTTGATCGTTTGTCAAGTAAATTTTGAAGTAGTCTGTAAAAATTAAATTAAATTCAAATGTAGAATAGCATTTGAGATCTCAAATCAGATAATGCAATACTTTTTTTCTACTGAATTTTAGGGTTCTAAAGAAGAGTCTTCATAATCGCCTAATGCCAAATTTCTTTAAAGATATCTATGGGGTGGTATGTTTCCGTGTTCCACCACTCACAGCCAGACGAAAGCACTATAAATTGTAACTTCGTGTTATTCTTAGGGAACAAAGGTCTCAGAATAAGCTAGTTTTCCATTCATTCGAAATAAATATCAAACGATCAAGCTGGAAATCGAATCCAAGACTATCGCTCCAGCGCGAGCTCTCTTCGTGGCCCCTGAATGAAATATTTTTATATCTTAAGTGAACAGAATGTTGCTTTTTATTGCCAACACCTGAAAAAATGGAATATATATGTTCATTGTATAATAATTATTTTATTTCATATTTCCGAGGGATTAAAATAAACCCCGGAACTTCTTCCATACGTAGCTGGTGTTTTACCGTGAAGTAATCCACTCTGGTGTCAGAGTTAAACCAAGGATTTAAGCTGACAGGGTGATTATGTTTTGATAACGAATTTCCATCCTTCCCCGCACAAATATACATTTTCAGACCATTATTCCATTTTGCTCGGGCCCCTGAGGTTATTAATAGGAAATACTGTTTTAAATTAAATTACGAAACAGGTTTTTAGTTTAAATAATTATTTTCCATTAAGATTAAATACAATGCAATCCAAACCAATATTAATACTTATTGCCCGATTAGAGCTTGTTCTGTTAATTCTCCATGAATAAAGAATACATTTTCTCTAAAATGAATTGAATTTATAATTCTTAATTAACTGGTTTTAATAATCATTAGCACTGATTGCTGAGTGGTTTAGAATATCAACATTTTCCTATAAATATGCAATTAAATTAAGTTGACCCAACTTGCTTTATAGCTCAAAGTTTCGTTTTCGATAGTTGTATAGAGAATGGCTAGTCTGCCTGTCATGCGCAGGTGGGAGAGGTACTGCGTAAAATATTGATGGTAAAAAATATAATTGAGCCAGCATAAAATAACTCAAATTGTATTCCATTATCAATAATAAGCGTAATATCAATGCAGACCGTTTGAGTGGTGGGACACGAAACCAGACCACCCCAAAGGTATTTTTTAAGAAATTAAAATAATATTTTTGGCCCAATCTGAACATTTGGCATTGGGCAATTTTGAAGACTCCTTTTGTAGAACCCCAAAATTCATTAGAAAAATAGTATTGTATTGTTTGAATTGAGATCACAAATGCTATTTTATATTTGAATTTAACTTAACTTTTACTCTCCATTTCTTCTCGAATTCTATCCAATACTCAAGGCTCTTTAACATGATTCAAATAAACTTTTCCACAACGATTTAGACGTTCCATATGCCGCTGAATTGACCAAGCGATTTTTTTATTTTATTTTTTTTTACCGTAGCTATTTTTCGGTGAGGATCTTCTTCTTTCTCTTCCAGAATTCTTTCATTTTCTGACTATAAGCCAGCTTTCTCTCCTCTGTCCATTTGGTCTCTGTGGTCTTCTTACTGGCATGGGACACTGGGAAAACTCCCTGTCGGATAGCTTGTCGGAACAGCAGTCGGTATTGTGTTTATCCAGTGGGATCCCTAGTTGTTCCAGATCTGACTTCACTGATGTAATCTATCTGGAGATCTTTATTTATTATTACTTGACGATTATTTAATTAACGAATAAGTTTAAGTCAGGTAATAATAAATAATAATGATCATTATCACACATCCTGTAAAGATCGAATTTCGTTCTAGTTTTAGCTCTGTTAATACAAAATCTATCAATTAGAATCGGAGCAGTTGGATCCATGGAATGAGAGGGGAGTGACTGCTCCTTGACAGGCGACCCCAAAGCTGCTAGCAGCCTGAATCCGACTCCTCAGAGCTTAGTAATTGCCTATTAATGTAACGCCATTAGTGAATAAATCCTATTGATGAGCTCATCAACGCTCTGGGGATAATAAATCTCAAGCTCAAACCGGGTCACCGCCATTTGAATATAACCGGCATTAGGGCCTCTGACTCAACTCAGCTGAATCCAACAGTAATCCTTGGTTTAGATCCAAGTAAATTAATCAGAGCAACTTAAAAAAAGCTAAAGCTTATAGAAAGAAATTAAACCAAAGGAGGTTCTGGATGTTAAATTTATTTTTTTCCTTCTTTTTTAACTTTTTATTAAAATAAAACCGCTACCGGTAACTACTTATAGACAAAGTTGAGAAAATTTAATCCTAGCGAAAATTTAACTGTAGCTATTTGTCTACTAATTTCCAATCACGAATCAATCACCTAATTTAATCATGATTAAAACTTTTAGTCGATTGTTTAGTGAACTAATGATTATTTGACTGAAAGCTTAATCACTGTTAAATTAGGTGATTGATTTCAGGAAGTTAGCTGTCAAATAGCTATTATGATTAAAACTTACATAAAATAAAAAATACAAAAAATAAAGACATGAATAAAATAAAATTATTACAAAGACTGCTTTATTCTGAATCGCATTCAATTATTAAGAGACCAGATATTTGAAAATAAATAGCATATAACACTTAGATAGATATTTTATAAACAATTACGAAACATAAACAAAAAAAAAAAACAATAATAAGAATATATTGATAAATCCAAATAAAAAAGGTACAAAAAATAAATTTTATAAAATTTATATAAAAGATTATATCAACATAAAAATTTCTGTAAAAATATTAGTAAAACAGATAAAAACAAAACAGCACTATTAGACCACACATAAAAGTAATGTCATCTAGTTTCATTAAACGCTGTGTGTAGAAGCCAATGTGAATCTTATCTATCTGTTGCAAGCAACTTCAGTTTCATTTTTCTTGCAACCATTATCCTGAAACCAGTTCTCTAGTGTGCACCGCGCCCTAAGGTTTAATTGTGAACTTTTTTCTTGATATTTCGATCCCATGTCATTCTCTTATCAAACGGCAGGCCAAGTTAGAGTACAGCGTACAGACATGAATAGTTTATAGTTAATAGAAAGTTGAATTATTGGTAACAAGGCTATAAATTTTTATCCATTTTAATCTAAAAAAAAAAAAAACCTTATAGAACAAGAAACAAAAATAATCGCCACTAAATAAGTAAGTAAAAAATATAAATAAAGAATAAAACTGAAATTTGAGACCGGTTCTATTAATTCTGGTTTTATTTTTAACAATAACATTCTCAGAGATTATCATTTTTACATACATTAAAAGTGATTTTTGTTTCTTAACTACCATTAAAGAGCTTTCATTTAATCAACAACTCCGTTTTACTAATATTTTTTTAACATAAGATATTGGCTTTGATCGAATCTCTAAGAAGAAAATCCTCGCCTGAAAGCCCCTGCTGTTCTCCCCCATTTTATGGCACATCCGTCAAGTCAAGTGTGTTTAGAAGCCTCTTAACATCTGTCGGGGAGCATTACTCAGACTTGTACTAGGTCATTTACTTTGCTCTGTGTATCTCTGATTATTTTTAAGTTAGATTACAATATGTTAGATTATATGCAATTATATGCAATTATATGGATTATATGACATGACATATTAAATGTTTAATTTAATCAACCTTTTTAGAACCCTGTATAGCAATTATTAATCTAAATATTCTGGAAAATAAATAAACTGTTTTGATGACAAATTTGTAAGGTTTCTAATTGTTTTATTTATTTATCTAATAATATCTTTTCCGTATAATGATCAGACACAAATAAATCGAATATCTAGCCTATATTATAATTTTTACAATCCTAATTTTACATATATATTTTTTTTTTATTAAACAGATATACGTACTTAGACATTTCATAAAATTTACAGACTTTTCCATTAAAAATTACGTGAATGACAAACAGGTACAGAATATTATATAATTCTGAATTCGTAACATAACTCTTTACATACGGACATAAGAATAAGATGATTAAGGTTCTTAGGGCATATGGTGAGGATGCACCCAAAGGGATTAAACAGAGAAATCTTCAATAAAGTGAGAGGATACAAGAATGCTGGGGGGTATATCAAACAGATGAAGGAAGAAACTGAGAGACTGAAAATAACATACCAAGGCTGTTTCGATAGGGATGACTATAGGAAAAGTCTAAAAGAAATTAAAGTCCTTGTGGGAAAGAGAGATGCGAGAAAAGGAATGGCGTGGACCGAGAAAAGAAGAAAGGAGCAATCAGAAAGAATGAGGAAAAGGTGGGAAGAGAGAAGGAAGGAGAGACGGGGTATAAAAATAATAATAATCGCGTGGTTTCTAAGGCAGTTCCGTGAAAAAAAAAAATAATAATAATATTTATTAATTTATTCCTTGAATCATTATTTTTATGATTATTGTTATTTATTATTATTATTATTTTTTTTTTTTGATAGATTTAGTTTGATTTTTTTAGTTCTCACACGAATTACCTTTTGTGATAATAATTTGTTTTTTAATTTAAGTATTAGTACCGAGAATAGAGAATCGATTTTTATTATCACTAATATGTACGCAATACAGACTCAATTATATATAAACTTAGTTATTACCATGATTAAGCAATAATTTAAACGAATAATTTATTATTACTACCAAGCAATGTTGGATTGCAGATAGGCCCAACAGTTAATGACATACGAACTGGTCTCATAGCGCTGAAATGAACCTATTTAAAGACTACTTACTGCGGGCTTGTTCTGGTTCGAGGCTATCAAAGCTACTTAGAGACGGTTTAAAAAAGGCAACATGAGAACGAATTGCGTGATTACCTTCGCATGATGGCTCAACTGGAATCGTGTTGCTGATGTAGAAAGCACAAAGGAACGCCGGTCATGAGAGGAACAGACCACAATGGTCCAGTCATAATTGCACTCCGTGGGAATAGTTCCTTGCTCCTTCCCGCTCCCCCAAGTTTCTTTATTTTATTTTATTATTGTTTATTTACATTAAATGATATTTGAATGATTTGCCAGCTCAGAAAATCTAAACATAATTAATTCACTGAACATTAATTTCGATTAGATAGAAGTCCTGTTATAATATGATACAATATTTGTTACATTTGATTTTCAATATCTTCTATCCTGTGACATTAAGCAGCTGCGATAACAACATAAACAATATAACTGGCATGTCAGGGTGTCAGTAGAGCGTTTACTCTTAACTCGATCTATAAAACGTTTTTATCCGAGGTGATCCCTCAAACAACTCATTTTTAACGTTTTCTTAGTATTTTCTGCTATTTTTCTAGGGGTAATGTCTTTTATAAGTTTGTTGGTGTGTCCGCAGAATTTTTTTTTTTTTTTTTTTTTTTAGTTTATGTGTTTTATTGAATAAATATTACAAAGCTGCCTCTGAAAGGGCAATCAATAATATGGATGACACAGAATCCATTCACACATCATGTACAATTAGATTAAATAAAAATAAATATAAAAATCCTCTAACTATACAAGATATTAATATTTAAAAAAAAAAATCATTAAATACAAATATAAACAATAGTAATAATAAAGGAGCAGAAAAAAATTGAATAAATTAAAAAGCACAATCACACTATATATATATAATGTACAAAAAACCCCAGAAAAACCCCAGACCAAGCTTTTCTACCAACTTATGGGAGGGCAAGCCAGGCCTACAGTGATCCCAGCGCTCTTCTCTCAGCCCCATTACCAGTCTAAAAATCTAGTGGAAGCTGAGAGCAAGCGCCACAGTCGCTCAGGACTTGAGTAGAGAAGCTAGTAATTGTTAGAACTCCAGTAATATATATTTATTAGAATAGATCTCGGGGCCATTGCCGTTTTAATCTGCGAGGAGAGTTATAAGAATGTGTGGAGCTGGATAATGAATGTGCCAGAGGGTTGGGATGGTTGGAAAGGTTTTGATGGAATTTGGAAAATTTAAGAGGTATCAGGTCAAGGACAAAAGGTATATTGAGATCATTATGTAGGGTTTTGTTGGAGACATAATATGGAGCATTTAGAATAGCACGAAGAACTTTGGATTGAAAGGATTGAATGCGTTTTATATTCGATTGTTTAGCTGTCCCCCACAGTCCAAGTCCATAGGTCTAAATAGGTTTAATGATGGTTTTGTATATGAGGAGTTTATTTTCAATAGAAAGATGAGATGTCTTATTTAGAAGTCTGTAATTGGCTGAAGCGTCTATTAAGTTTTTGCCTTTTAAGTCTAGTGTGTTCCAAGTAAGTCCCAAGGTTCCAAGTAAGTCTTTTGTCTAAGTAGAAGCCAAGATACCGTACCGTGTCAGCTATGGGTACAGGAGGACAGGATGTGAGGCGGAGAGTAAACGTTGCGTGGGTACATTTCGATTCGTTTACTTTGATCCTCCAGCTGTTGCACCAATATTTAATCAGGAATAAGTGGGTTTGGAGATTATGGGGAGCTATTAAGGGATCTGGATGGAATGGAATGTTAGCAGTGTCATCGGCAAATGTTGCTAGGAAAGTATCGGGTAGGATCTACAGCATTCAGGATATATAGAACTGGACCAAGAACGCTACCTTGCGGAACACCTGCCTCAATTAGGTAGCAGTGAGAGTATTCTATTCCGCAGCGAACTCGAAAGGAACGGTTGGAGAGGTAGGATCTAATAACCAGGAAGAGGGATTGAGGTTTTGAGCTTGAAAAGCAAACCGGCATAATGAATAAAGAGCGGCATAAAGAAATGCACCGGAGCAATATTATTTGCTTTCAAGAGCGGAGGAAATGTGGTCAACGACTCAGAGGCCTTGTTGAACAGTGGAGTGGCTAGAACGGAATCCAAACTGATATGGAATATTTTGAGATTCAAGGATAGGTAGAAGGTCCTTAGAATTAGGCATAGAATCTTTAATGATGAAATTTAGGATTTAGAGCTTTTCATAAGAGCAGTCTGTTTAAACTGGAAAACAAAAATATAAAAGAGGACTTAAGGAAATTTTTTTTTTGGAATTTAAACAAAAAAATTGGTTGGTTTTAAACGAATTTAAAATTTTTTAAGTGTTGTCTTAAAGAAATACCTATACAATTATTTTTAAATATTTATAAATAAATAGAAATGTTTTCAGAGAGAACAAAGCTTTACATTTATCTTAAAATAAAAAATTTCAGGGTCCTGTCATCATTATCACCTCAAACTTCTTAAGTTTCCTCCTTTTTTTAAGCTTCTGGAACCTTAGAAGTATCAGATACCTTTGGAAATGGACATTAAACAACGGTTTTGATCACAATTATGGACAAATAACTTTGCAGTAACCTTAAACGACTTTTGTAGTTTTATTTATTCTGGCTTGGCGACTCTTCGTCAGGATTTTTAAATAATTAGATTAATATTTTCTGTTGGTTATTAGTAAATTTATAGCAACGTGTGAATTTTCTATTGAGTAGACGAAATGGGATGGAGAAAGATACAAGAATGGGAATCGAAAAAATACAATACAGTAAAAACAAAAGAAAAGTAATGAGCATTGATAGAAGATATGAGGAAGGGGACCTGTCAATACCTTGGTACGATTGAGAGTAGAGAACGTAGGAATTGCTTAATAGAGTCCAGATAGCCAACTCTTCTAGTCTATATTATCCTCAATAATAGGTAAGCAGGAACATAAGAATATTCAAGACAGTGTTCCTACATGTCTCTTATATGGTACACGGAGCTAAACGATCCTCGACTAACATCTCAACAATGTAACTTCTCAGCCACGGAAATAAAATCTATGAGAAAATTATCGGTAAGATTAGCAGAGCTTAAAGAAGGAAAGAATTGAAAGAAACTTGGAGAAAGGCAGCTTAAGCAAACTATTAAAGAATGACAGAAATTGTATGGTCACGTATGCTGTGATGATCGGAAGGTTCCTAGAAGCCAGACCAGAAGGAACACAACCCAGAGGACGGCCCGGACTAATGTTCAATGAGTACATCGAGTGATTGAGGAGAGATAGATGGAGCTCCTAAACAGAGAAATGAAAAAGAGTAAAGGGCAAAGACCAATAAGCAAGATGGGTAGAGGCTATTCCTACACACTAAGTGGCATCAGAAGTTAGCGAAAGAAGATGTCAAGCAAAGCTGCCGTTCTAAGGCGTGTTATGAACGTTAATATTAAATAATATACATTTAATGATAGAGCTACCGCAAAATTCCAAACATGAGAAACGTTATTGGCCATTTCTAAGACTTGAGGAGAATTATAGGGACGTGTGGACAGAGGAAAAGTATTGAGACAGAGAGTTAGAATGACTATCTTCTTATTCATGAAATACTTAAGGATTTTTGGTATTTATTATTATTATTATTATTGTTACTTAATTTGGTTATAATCATATGCAGTGATTTTTTTTGGATTTTAACGAACAACACATTATCTTTATCCACATTTCAAAATTAATTTTGTTGTATTTTATTACTTTACATAACGTTCCTGCAGTACAAGATTATTTGCGTTTTTAATTACGACAGATCTTTATCTTAGCAATGTCGATCTCTAATCGCAATGCAGAAGTGATCTGTTTATTCCGATATCCCTATTAGGAGCCAAACATATGCTGACTGAAGGGAAGCCGAGACGGTTTGTTTGATGTGTAAACTAGCTGACAGACAAATACTGTGGGTGGAGGTAGCTGACTAGCTGACTAGTTGCGAGGCAGTTTCCATAAGGGGATTGATCTGCCCCGTCAGGCTGTGCGGCTTGTTGCTCTGCGGCTTTGTCTGCCTCGGGCAAATATGTCTTGTTCCATTTCCTCCGCCTAGCATAAATATTCCATCCTATAATACTTTATGGCTAGAAATAGATTTTTCAGACAATTCTTTCTTATATATAAAACAAATCTTACCATTATTAATGAACAAATGTCATCTTATGAAAAAAATAGTAACTAAAAATTATAAATAACATTTTATTGAATATACTGGCAGCGAATCTATCTATAATAGACTAATTTAATTAATAATTGGATACTCAAAAAGCAAAATTTTCAATAACTAGAGCAACAAGTAACAAAGATGTTAATGATTTCCTTCCATACAATAAGTATAATAAAAAAACAAAGAACATCTAAGTATAAATGATGAATTATAAAGTATAATAGAAAATAAATTAAAAAAATTAAAACATGTTCACACTGTATACAGGGTGATTCCTTCTCAGTATGAGAAACTAAAAAAATTGAGTGGAACTAAACCGAAAATGAAGAAAAATGCCGCTAACTACACCTCTCTATTCCAATCCGTCGCAGATACATGATAATTTAAAGATTTTTGTAAGAAAACCACGCTTTTAGCCATAAATCCTGTAATATCCCCACTTTACTCAAACATTTTTCAAATCGACCACATACAACACATACAAACTTGGGACCTAAATGACAGCTTGATCTTCAAATTTATTTAGGAAATTTAAAATTTCTCATAATATTTTACACTAACTGTTTTTCGAGAAAAAAAAAAACAACCTACAAAACTGCAAATATTACAAAAAATTTCGAATGGTTTATATAACCAGCTTTCGAATGGTATGATAAAATTAGTGATTTCGTGTCGAAAATCATGGTATTTGACAAGCAATGCAGGTACTTGGGTAAAATAGACATTATAAGAATAGCTTGATGAAAATCTGTATTTTAAACAAGATAAGCTGTTCGTTGGAATAAAAATGAAAGAAAAAACATTAGTATTTATTAGAAAGTAAAGGCAAATTGTCAATAAAGCACCAACATATAAAAGTAGACCGTTATTTTATCAGACAAAGCCTATCTCCCATACAAGAAAAAGACATCCCAGATCCAAAGAGATCCCAGCCATAACTGCTCTCTAAGCTAATCACGAATACAACAATGATTGGCCAATTATAAAAGACAGACAGATTGATGTGCTAGCATAAAATAAGTACCATAAGGAAATACACTAAATTGGAAAAATATATACTAAAATAAAGCTGAACATGGTGAAGTTTTATGATTAGAATACCCTTTCCCCCTTGAATTTCAGATAAATAAATATTCAATATACAAAATTTGTCATTGCGTTTGTTGTACTATTAATGTAGGATAAAAGATTAAAACAACACATTTTCCATTTTTTAGAAGTATACTGATTTGAGGAAATAGGAAACTATTCAAAATAAGTAGTTGAAACTATACTATTCAAGCCCTATCAATACATAGTTGTTTTAAACGACATTTGCATGCCATTAATTCACAGCCCAGCTAATTTACTTATCACTATACAGTTTTAAAGACCAAAAAATTAAAACAAAAATAAATTATTCATAATGATGTTCACTATTAAAAATTGATTGTAATATTGGAAAATATAAACACACAAACTCAGGTATTAAGGTTTGAACTGGAAGTCGACAAGAGAAATAATTCAGACAAGGAGGTGGGACTGTAGAGTGACCTGCCTAAATTTAATCAATTGTAACCTTTGCGTGACTAAGCGTCGTTATGAAGCATCGCGATTAAGCCAGATTGACACAGAAGTCAGATCTATATAAAGATAGATCCAGTATTTTCATATCATTTAAATGAGGGAGTTAACAAATATATATATATATATATATATATATATATATATATATATATATATATATATATATGATAATAATACATCGCCCCACAAAAAAAAAAAAAAAAGTGGCGCACTTAAAAAAATCCAAATACGGTACAATTTCGATAATCCGACACATATAGACCAGAAGAGTGCCGGATCACCAAAATTTGGGATAGCTAAATGTAAAGAATAATTTATATATTAATATAAAAACATACCAAATGACAATGTATTGCATTTTAAACAAGTAACTAAAAATTATTCAACAGAACAAAATATTTTTATACATATCTAACAAGAGGCACTAGCATTGACAAAAGGTATTAAAGTTAAACGATCTTTTGATAATTTTCTGCCGGGAGCCGAATCTTTACTCCAATTTTTTTTTTTTTTTTTTTTTTTTTTTTTTTTTTTTTTTTTTTTTTGACAGATGAACGATCTGAAGACCGTGTTTTCTCCTGTAACTAGCAGAAACCCCATACGACCTGTAAATTTATCTAGTGGGGACTCGATGGCCATTGATTTGGGCCCCTAGATAATAATCAGTTTTATAGTTCGTAAGTATTCTCAGATATCATGCTGGTATTTAAAGTCAAATCGGCTTTATCATTTCTGACTACAATATTTCATCAATAAACTTTCGTTCCAATCTCCAAGACGATTCTGGCATAATTTATCTTCTGTTCCTTACTTGTTTGAAATATCCTTAATTATTCGTACTGTCTTGTTGTGGAAATACAATTTGTTAATAAAGATTATGTACATATGTACTTGTATACTATTTATTTATAAATATTTTAAAACAAATAACAATTTTCATTTACTAATCTTAAAAAGTTTATGTTTGATTATGTTCGTTGTACCTTATGTTCCTCGCTAACTTGAATATTCTAAAGCGAAATTCAACAAGAGAACAGGCAGGGGAAGGTGAGCAAATTGGAATATACGGTGAATGGCGTACCGTAAATTGAAATATGGCACAAACTTGTTTCACATGCATAGTGGTTCCTGACAGCTGTTATAGAATAAAACTCCTTTCTCTTAAATAAACCATTTTCAGGCTAAAGCTGCTAAATAACTATTGTTTATTTCTTTAAAATTGGTCCTATTGCAAAAAATATATATTTTTTTCAAATAGAAAAAAAAAAATATATATATCCGTCATTGGTCTACAGGACTGCTATATTATATAACGAACAATAGATCCTTCTTGTGAAATAATGTTAAAATTTATTTTTTAAAGGATCACTAAAATAAGAAAAAATAATCTTTTTTTATCAATGTTTCTCAGAACTACATACTGAGTATATAAGTAATAAGTTGAAATGTGATTAATGAGCTGTTTGTTTATTTATAAAATAACACAAAACTTTGTAAAAAGTCTTTCGAAGTAGGGGTGTATACGGTAAAAATATATTATTTTGTTCAGCAACAAGAAAAAAGGGGGGGGGGAAAAAAACTAAATAATTCAGTTTTTCTGTCAGTAAATGTTGTTTTTTCGGAATATATGTTTCAAATAACTCATTTCGAAACATTAGAAATAAAAATGGTAAATCGGAATAAATTTTCTTCAAGAACAATGGAAATTCGTTTAAAAATAAAAAATTTAATCCAAAAGTAATTATTATTTAATGATGATATTTAAAAAATAAATAAATAAAAATATATCTATGGAGATCATTTTTTTTTTTTAATCGAGATATACAATAAGTTGTTAAATAGGAGTTCCCTAAGTAATATATTTTTTATCTTCTCCAAGGGCACTTTGGATTAAATACAAAAATATATATAAATATATGTAAAAATATATAAGGTAAAATTACCTTTTTTTTTTTTTTCAAAATTGGGGAAAGACAGTTCGGAGTCGACGCACTGAATATTTTATAAAGAAGTCATTTCGTTATATCTTGGATCATATGAGAAAAGTTTGAATAGTTTCCTCCAGTTACCTCCAGCGTTATTTCATCTTGCTAAGCATTATAGGTTCTCGAGTGCTTAGCATAGCCTGCCACGAGTAAGGAAATTAATATTGCCCTAAGTTGCTTACTAAAGCGTGAAAGCCCCGGGCAGATTCTATGAATATGGATCCCACCAGTCGACACAAAGATGGTAAGCCAACCCATCTCTAGTCCTTATCAGTAGAATAAGGGCCCATTATGGTTCTAGATACCTTCAAGATATCATCATATCTACTCCATATTTGGTAAAAATAATAATAATAACTTTCAATAATAGTCTGAAAATAGATATCTTGCACTGTGACTTCCATATTTTACGTTTTATGGAAACGTTTATTATATTTGTTGTCTAATGTTAAATTTGCCAATTTTTTTATTATTGAAGTTTTTTTGTACTCAATCGGTATAAAGTTATAACGCATTATAGAAATTGTCCAGTAACAGACAAATCGTAGTAAGAAAATACTTAAAATTGTTAGTTTGATTTTTTTTTTAAATCGCACTTTTTTGTTAGGAAAAAAAGTTTAAAATAATTTTTTATAGAAAATAAGCAAAAAATTAAGTTGTTGACATTGTATTCGGAATTCTTAATTTTTTCTAAGTTATTATTAGATTTTAGCGCTTCCGAAAATCAAGAAAAAAATGGAGAACATAACTTAAATACATTTTTCTCCGTTTGACCGAGTTATCGGACTGTTTCTTAGAAGCCCTTTATGTTTTTAAAATATTTCACTTCTCCTTTCTGGCTGTTTTGGCAACTTAGGGTGCCCGAGTTTGATACTGATAAATAAAATATATTTATTTTAGTGATGAAGGCTGCTTGTTCGTTCTGGACATGATTTCTTTTCACATCCACATCACGATACGATATATGAACTTTCAAACAAACAATAACTGTTCCACCTAACACTTTATGTAAATTTATTTAAATTTACAACAACCTAAATTTATTTAAAAATTAGGTAAATGTGAGTAAACACAACTTGCCTTCGAAAGCACTTTAATAAAATACAATCAATGGAAGCACACAGGGTTTAAAATTTGGTATAAGAATGACAAGCTCAAGTGTCTGGACTCTTGTTCTATTAAAAAGATAATCACTAAACTGAAATCCATTTGGACTTGTCGAAAATTAAAAGCATACTTAAAAAAAAAAAAAAAAATTTAAATTCTTTCAATCTCAAACACGTCATCGTAACTCTGTGATCTTCGTGATGCATGTAGGTATGTATGAATATTTATGTATGTATATAAAAATATCTAGATATTTAATAAAGTATAGTAACAATTTTTGTTTATTTTAGTACTAGGATGTTATATAATTCTTCCTAACATACTTACTTACTTACTTACTTCTGTAGCTCTACAGTCCTGGGTGGACCTTGGCTTTTCCAACAATACTACACCACTCGTCCCTACACAATGCCCTCAATTTCCAGTCCCTTACACCATCCGGAGATCTCCTTCAACATCTTGCAGCCATCTTCTTCTTGGGCGTCCTCTCTTCCTGGTACCAAACATTGTACCCAGTAGTAGCTTTTTTGGGGCTCTGCTATCTTCCATTCTCATAACATGGCTCTTCCTAACATATTCATTGAAAGTTTTTTTGTATATATTTTTCTTTCCAATAGCCACTATGCAAATTCATACACTAGACTTTATCACATTTAATTTTCAAAAACAATAATAAAAAATTGGATAAGAAATAAATTAATAATTATATCAATCCAATGTGTACTAGTATTCATCATTTCTAATAAGCTATTGCTGTATTTTTATATGTTCAGTACATACGTGTTATCATTGTGAAGAAAGAAGTAATTTGAAAAATATTACTAACAAAGAGGTAATAACGTCGAACTAAAACAAAGAAGAAAGAAAGAGAAAAGAGTATGAAAAGAAATAAAAAAATTAAGATTGTTTTCGACTCACTTGAGTTATCTTTATAAAATGGAATGTACTTTGTCACCCAACATTTCCTCGCCGAAAGATCGTGAAAAAGATTTACGATTCTGACCCTCTACGCCACGAACCCTAAAAGTTTCATTGAGAATTGCAGTTTTCGAAATTTATGATGACAGTGAAAGAAAATTTTTTTTTTTGTTTAATATCTTTAAAAAGGCTTTAAAACTAAAAAAATGTAGCAAGAATCGAAGAAGTAAGTTTTTTTTTTCTTTTTTTTTCCTTTTTAATTTCTATTTACTCAACTCTACCTCAGACAGTTGAATAATTATAATAACGACTATAATATTATAACGTAGTGAGCTGAGTGGTTTAGCTGAATTTCGAGTGAATAGGATCAGCATTAAGTTTATGCAAATTCGAATTGAAGCCTTCCTTACTTTAGATTGCCGGTTTTTACTGCGCTAGGTAATAGGATTGGAATGAGTTCCATAAACTTAAAGTGCATCGATTTAAAAGCACAGCAATGTTTTAAGTGCTTTTTAATTAGCAATGTAACAACCTAAAGAATATTCTTAAGATAATCAAAATAACATTAATTAAAAGAATTTGAAACTAAAATAGGTTTAAACAATCAGCTAAGTTTCTCAATACGACAAAGTGATTGTAATGGTAGGCTTGATTAAGAAAAGTACTCTTTGCTAAGTCCTCTTGACTTAACGTAAACTTTTGTTTTTGCATAAGTATATATGTGCATATGTTTTTAGGTTGGAGTAACATTAGTAGTTGAAAGAGGAAAAAGTTAAAAAGAAGAAAATACTATTTGGTATATTAAGATTAATGAATTTATTATTATGAACTAATTCAGATAATTGTCATTCAATTAATATCATTTATCAATTTAGTATCAATTTTAGTATTATGTTTTTATTATTTTATACCCTTAATATAATTATAAGTGATTTCGAGATAGTCCGTTGAATTAGTTTATAGTCAGGTATGATGAAGGATAAAGGACGTGTCATATTGTGAATGTATTGTGTTTAGATAATTCATTGTATCGTTCGATTTTGTAAAGTACAGTCTTACTCTTTTATTTATGTAAACTTTCAAAATTGTACTAAATACTAAAACAATCTTTATTAACTACATTTGAAAAATGAGAGATACTCAAAAATATTTCATTCTTATTCACAGTTTGCACGCGCATTAATTTTGATACGTTTATTTTGAGCTTTGTCCAGTTTATTTCGTTTAACGTAATAAACTGGACAAAGCTTTGTCCAGTAAAAAGGTATTTTGAACTAGAAAGTTTATGGGTAATTGTTTTTTATGCCTTACTTAATATTTTTGGGGGTCCTGAACACGAATCTGAAGTTTTCCAACAAAATTTCCATCGGCAAATATGAGAAAAATTAGAAAAAGGTAAAAAAGATTTAATATTTTTCATTATTTTGCTTGTAACTTGCAAAGTAATCATGTTAAGCAAAATACCTTTCTATTATAAAATAAAGAGGAGAAAATGACCTTAAATTTATGTCCTTCAGTATTTTTTCTCAGACGTAAAGTATCCTCAAGGAATTTGGTCAACTGGTGCCAGTCCCACTTCTCCGCAAAAATATGTTTGTCGTACTTTTTTGTCAATAACTCCGAATCTATTTGTCCGATTAAAACTAACTTTTTTTCATCTAAAAGATTGTTAAATTTACAATTAGACTATTAAATATGAAGTTCTAATAATGCCCCTTAAAAGCACGCTACAAAGCCCTTATTGTTGTAAAATCCACGATTGTTTGCACTTTAGTCACAATAACTCCGAAACTATTTAATATAAACTACATATATATTATATAAACGTTAGTTTAGCCAGCCTTTAGATACAAAAAAGAAATTTTGAATCGAACAAGTAGTTTCGGAGTTACTGCGAAAAATGTGCAAAAAAAACCCTGGATTTTACAACAGTACGGATTTTTTTTGCGTTTTTGCGGTTTGGCAGCAAGAAACTCAATTAAAACTTCATATACAGTGTCCAATAGTACGTTTCATCATCTTTAAGATGAAAAAAAAGTAATTTTCAATCGGACGAATAGTTTCGGAGTTATTGACAAAAAAGTATGACAAACATATTTTTGCGGAGAAGTGGGGCTGGCCCCCAGGTGGCCAAATTCCTTTTTGGATACCTTACGCCTGATAAAAAAAAACATAAAGACGTAAATTGTAGGTCATTTTTTCCTCTTTATTTTAATATAGAAAGGTATTTTGCTTTAAATGATTACTTTGCAAGTCACAAGCAAAATAATGAAACAAATTAAAATTGTCTTACTTTTTTCTATTTTTTCTCATATTTGCTGATGGAAATTTTGTTGGAAAACTTCAGATTCGTGTTCAGCACTCCATAAAATATAAAGTAAGCCATAAAAAAAAATTACCCATAAACTTTCCACTTCAAGCCTTATTTTAAAACCATTTGACTGGACTAGCAGCGGTTTTTTGCTAGTAATAGGAGTTTTTCACAGCTGGTCGCATTTAAATATCAGCAGCCAAAGATAAGGGTAAGATAGTGGAGATATCTTCAAAAATATTAAAAACCAAAACTATAATTATGTTATAACATTTTGCTACATAACCTTAGAATTATCATTCAGGTGACATTATATTAGAATTGTTTATTTATTATATCTTATTCAATAGATGTAGAGCGGAGACTGCAGTTGTAAATCAAACAAGTAAAATTTATTTTATTCTCTAAATGTAAATAGCAAACCTCATATTTCTTCGTTGCTTTATTTTATGTAGAATAGACAGGAAAATTTATTCTGGGACGATGTCCTTAGAGAATTACATTACAAAGATTCTCCGAACAAGACAAGATAAATAAAAGTAAATACAAACAGAAAGAAAACTAGAAAAAGAGTAGAAAAAAAGAAAAAGAAAAGTAGTCATTATAGAAACAAATATTTTATACAAAATTAAAAGATAGAATAGTTATAATATTAATCTGAAATAACATAGTGTACAAAATAAAAATAAATAATGTTTGCAGAGCAGATACAGAAAATATGAAAGAAAAAGAAAAGAAAATGTAAGATTTGGAGTTATTGTTAGGAATATGTTTTATAGTGTTCAATAAAATGAAATTTTGTATTGCGTGGTTATGTAAGTAGTTGAGATAGATATAATATTAATATATTTTCCTATTGATCGAACAAGGTTAAAACTTAATTAACTCTATGTGGTTTCTAGTAAAACTAGCTAAGAGTATAAATAATATTTAAACCTAATGTGATTGCGTAAGAAAGGGATAATGTAAGAGCTACCTACATTTACCCAGAGGCACAGCCGTATACTTGTTTCACAATGCGCCTGATTAGATGGTATATTTGACGGTCGAACCTATCTGTTTTCAAGTTTCAATTTCAATTTCTTTCCTATGTACCGGATAATGATTTCTTATTGGTGTGAAAAAAAGTTTTGACTTCTAACACACAGATTTAAATACCAATTTTTCTGTGGGTAGTAGCGACCTATAATAGTGAAAAACCAGAGTTATAGCCCCAATGAGGATTGAGAGCCAAAAAAAAAAAAAAAAAATATGAAAATCACGTTTAGTCAAGATAGAGAAATATTTTATCACGTAAAATTGTAGTTTTATATGTTATTTGAAATAAAAATACTTCCGTCATGCTCAATACACGACCCCGCTTCAGGATCCTCATAAACTCCAAAAAAAAAAAAAAGAAGACAAAATTCCAAAGAAATCCACTGTAAATCACTGGAAAGAATTTTTCATGTAAAACTTGACTCAAATCTCGATTCAACTAAAAAACCCTGTAAAATTTTATCAAAATCAAATATATATATTTTTTAATCCTTAGAGTTTTTTTTTTTTCTAGGACCTGATATTATGTTTAGATTATTCATTTGAAGAAATATGTAAATAGCGAATTTGGCCGAATCACGGGCAAAATTAAAATGCTATATTATATTATTATTTTTTGAGATGGTGATACCTCTTGATTAACTTTAAAAATCTTTCAAAAGATTCTTTTGATTTATTATTATGTTTATTTATTTTTTTGAACCTGCCAACACAGTATCACGCAGATACTATATTTTATTTCTTATCACATGTTCTCCTCCAATAATCCTTTATTCTCTTTAACTGCTGCAGTTTTCTCTCTTAAACACATAGAGATCAAGCTAATGAAAGTGTGATAAAAATTAGGTTTTGAAGTGAATGATATGAATGGACATAGGTTACTTTACATTTTTTTTTTTAGGATATGTATGATAAAAATTAAGTCATCCTGGAGACATTTCACTTCCTCAGTAAGACACAGTTAAAATGGCTGTATTTCTATTATAAGATACCAAATACTATTTCCTTTAATTTACGATGGGGTTTAATGTGATATAGTAACATAGGGAAGAGTCGTTTAATATAGAACAGAAATATAAAAAAATGTCTCTGGCAAAGCAAAACTTTTATGTAAATGACAGACAGGATGGTCACTGCATTGCAACGTGAAAATTCTAAAAAGTGTAGTTAGCCAGCGAGGCCGAGGGCAGAGGAGCGATAAATTAGGCGCCGTTTTTATTTGCCAGGGTGCTTGCTTCTATCTCCACAGGAGTGGGTTGCAAATTCCCGTTGATTTCCCAAAGGCAGAAATACACGAAGCATAAGGCAACCGAGGCTGGATAGAATACCCGGGAATCCTGCAATTCATGAAAATGGCCAACATCGAATAAGCAGAGGGTGTGAATTCGAAATGACATGATATTCCTGAGGGTTCCTTATATTCATATCACGTCTGTATTTCAGCTTGCATTACTTCTGTTTGGAAACATTTTTTACAATTTTAAATCATCGAGTGAAAAATTAGCAAATCGACAGAAAATATACCAATTTTATTATCACTTGAAATTTAAAATAATAAAGTAAAACCATTACATTGTTGAACGGAACGAGATGATCATATCAATATTTTCCTCTCGTTTCTGTTGGTTGCTATTATATCCAATGGGATTCTAGAATCATTCAATCTTATGAAGTAATAAGAACGCACTTCAAAAATAAGGGCTACTGCTTGTCAATTGAAATGAGTTTAAATAAAAAAAAAATCTAAAAATGTCATTAAAATAATATTTTTTAAAAAGTTTTTTCAATTTTAGACCAATACAAAAAAAAAAAAACCCAGTCAAATCAGGTGATTAAAAATACGTATGCTTATTCTGAAAAGGCTTAAGACATAAAAATAAAAAATGGAAAGAAAAATATCCCAGTAAAATCGATTCGGAAGAGAAAAACGTTATGAGATTTTGGTCACCTTATTTACTTTTGTAGATCGAATAAACTACCAGTGAATAGTAAAACGTACAAAAGCGAATACTTGAAAATCTATCCTCTTCAAGAGTGGTAATATAAATACAGAGATAACTCCAGGCGGCTTCTCACTGTTGGACAGATTACACATAGCCTAGACAAATGGTAGTTGTTTTAGTAAAAACAAATTGTGTTTTATTTTTATTTTTTCCCAACGATTAACACGGTTTTTTCGATACTGAATCCGTGGAGTGTCTTCTCACTCATAGACATTATAAAATGAATGTTTCAAAGGTCTATACAAAATTGATTTTGTCAAATATTAAAAAAAAAAAAATCCATAAGATAAAAACTGATTATCTAATAATACCGATGCTGTAACTATACATATGTTTTTTTAATATGTTTTGGAGAGTTGTACAAAAAATTCAAGATTGCTGCCTTGCAGGAGGAAGGTGGCTTCTCAAAAATAATTAAAAACATTTTCAAAATTTTACGTTTTTTAAAGAAAAAAAAGTAAGTATTTTTTTTTTCCAAAATACCAGGTAAATACAGATGTAATTAGTCAAAAGCAATTTAGAGCGGTCTAAGGCTGATAGCGCCTTTATAATTCGTATTTTGCATTTTGTTTGATTTTTTAAAATAACTTGTTCTGTTTTAACACTTCAGTTTTAAAAACTTATTTTTCGTGATAAAGTTGTGACCCTCCTAGAAGGCCGCGAATTCGGATTAATTTCTCTAATAATGTATCAAAATTACAGAAGTAAATCACAAAATATACGTTTCATATATATATATATATATATATATATATATATATATATATATATATATATATATATATTTACTCAGAGTAATTTCCCTATTTTTTTCAGATATTCTTTGTCGGGAATTATGCAGTCCAATAGAGCAGGAAGGACGGGTTATCCTACATCTTACTGATCTGTTCTAGCCAAAATGACAATTTCAAGATTATTCAAGATTATGTTGATCGTCTAAGAAATAGAAGCCAACCCTACTAGGCCAGATTCAAACCCAGTGCTCCTGTTTCTACATTGAGCGCTGGATCAACCCGTTCGGCTATAACAACCATAAAATGAAGAGTTATTTATATGTATAAATAACTTAATATGTGTAGTAACACTAAAGAACTAAATATTGTTTAAAATATATGCTTTTATTTTTTTTTTCTGTGATTTCAATTAGTTAAAAGCCTTGGCCAAAATCTTAAGTCCATATTTTTTCTCTGGTACGATGCCCCTTCAATTCGGAAGTATTTTACCAGATATATTTCACGAGTCTTGTACAAAATAGAAGCCAAATTTATTTTATATCTAATCACTAATGATTTTCGTAGAATTACTACTAAGTATTTAACATTATTATTATTTGAACTTAATAATTACTTCATAAAAAACTCTTTGCAATTCTAAAATCGAATACTCCTTCTTTGCGGCTGTATCAAAAGCATATTTAGATGCAACACAGGAAAGCGTATGGGACAACAGGTCAATCGATAGAAGTTCGTGGCACCACGGAGTAAAGACAGCTGCGGGATAGCCTAGGTCATCGCAAGACGCACGATTAGAAGAGATTATTTTTTATCATACATAAGTACATCGTTCATGTATAATTCTAAACTTAGTTATTGAAATTATATCAATTATTTTTTTAATAAGTTCGAAATAATGAATTTATGAGATATCTTGACCCTAAATGGTTTATACACATAAATAAAAAAATAAACTAATGAATTAGAGAATAAAAGTACAAATAAAGAAATTGAGTAAACTATCTAAAACTAGTGTATTTGAAAATGCATAAATTAAAGTTTAAAAACTTGCTACAAGATCGCAAGTTAAAATCATTACCACAATGATATGGCCTAATATTAGACCTTAAAAATATTTCTTGATTTTTTTTTGTATGTAGTTATAAAACTTGATTCGCAGAGTTTTTATACAATATTGTTTTTAAAAACAATTACAAGACTCAAATGACAAGAAACTGCCCGTCGTTACAGACTACTTCAACATTTACTAGACAAACGTTCAAAACTCCCAATTAATTACAAAAGACTCATATACATGCCTGTGATTAGACCTATTCGGACGTACGGAGTTGAGCTTTGAGGCTCCACTAAACCATCCAATTCATCTCATATTCAATCCTTACAATCCAAAATCCTTCGAAAAATCCTCAATTCTTTTTACTTTGTCACCAATAAACTTATTCATAAAGATCTTAATGTCCCATATGTTGCTGATTTAGCCCACACCAGATACCGATCCTTTCATAGTAAGCTCCATAACCACTCAAATCCGTTAGTTTCTTATGTTGTAAATTTCAATAAATGTTTATAAAACACAAAACCAAAAATTAAAAATACAAATTAAATAAAGGGCATGTATCTTAAAAAATAAACAATATAAAAGATTATATTTTTATTTTCTTACTAATAATTAATTTATATATTAAGTTTACAATCATGCCTCGTTCACAATGAAATTGTAATATAACAGCCCATGAAAATAAATGGTGAAATTTTATGAAGAAAAGTTTTAGAAAAAAATAATTTATAAATTCACTTTCTCACATTCACTCCATATAAATATATAAATCGCATTCACTCCTCAAATTTTCTTTTATTGTTTATTCGCTATAGTTATATGTTTCGGGAAACATTCCCATCATCCGACTATTTTTTTCATTACAGCGTTTACATTCTAGGTAGATTCTCTTAAAACTTTTAGTTACAAAGAGTTATAAAAGTATAAACAAATAATAAAAAATAAATAATAAAAGAAGATTTGAGGAGTGAATGCCGAAAAAGTAAATTTATTAATAAATTATATAATCCTTTATTAAAGAATTAAAAAGAAAAAAAAGTAATATAATTGATAAATAATAAATAAATAGAATAAAACATATTCATTTTTTTCAGGCTGAACATTCATTTAAAAACCATCTTTTCCCTGTGAGAGCGGGTTAAACAGGACTCCAGGAGATCTTGGTGCTTCTTTCTCACCGAGTAACTTCGCGAGTCAGTGGACGAAGAGCGATGGTGGAAGATACAAATAAACATTTTTTTTTTCCAAGTAGAATGATTTCAATAATTTTCTAGTTTATTCAGCTAACATTTGTAAGTATTTTACTATCGATGTATAGAAAGATAGAAAAATACGATAAAAATAGTGCATATAATTTATATACCTGATCAAAATATTTATTTTATCATCACGCTTATAGTCTTCAAGTTGAAAATTTAGCATAAGAAAAATATTTTACAAAACTTGGAAGTACACTTGCGATCGAGAGAATTGAGAGACGCGATGACCAGTGAAATGAAATCACGACACCAATTAGAGTGGGAATTGAAACAGGATAAACAAATTACTTGGAACATCTGAGACAAGGGTAAAAGCGTGGAACGTGGCATGAAAGTTAATTTCTGCTAACTAGCTTCCACATATTGACCTCTCTGAACTTTTAGCCTTTATAAAGGACTGATAAAATAATATTAGTACCTATATTGATGATAGTTTTTTACTGTGGAACTAATGAAGGAATAGGTATTTGGGGTATGCAGGGTAACTTTAATCGATTCTAACCTTCTTCCGATTTATGTCAATGTTATAGTAACAACTTTTCGAAGGGAAAGACTATTCTCCTTCATTTACGGAGAAACTCTAAATCCCTGTTCAAAGTAATATAAACTTCTGTTTACCTTTTGATATTAAAATGAGAAATAAGAAAATAATGAAGTGGAAATAACAAAATAAAAGACACTAAATCAATTTTGAATTAATTTTATATTAAATCAGATTAATATAATGCTAAAACACAAGTAATGTTAACTTCTGATAAACTTTCTGATGTTAGTGAAGTGGAAAAAACAAATTATAAATATATAAAGCACACTTTGTTGAAAGTTATGTTGTTAATTTCTGCTATACTTTCTCAAGGGGAGTGGAAACAAGTAAATATGAAACTTCTGATGTACTTTCTCACATTCATTTTCATATCGATGTGTTTTATTAAATTAATAGTACAATCTGCCTCGCTTTAGTGCAATGAGTCAAATGGCCGACAAAAAATCCATTCACACAAATATAAATATATAAGACACCAATCCATGTAGGAATTAATCCTACACATTAGTGAAGAGGAAATAAGAAAACTTCAACTAATAAAACACTAAATCCATTATGAAACTCATATAATTAACTTCTGTTTCACCTATTTACATTTAAGAAGACTAAATATCAATATAACACACTAAAAAAACAATCTAAGTTGAAACTGTAGAAGTGAATGTTTACATGTGAGGTTATAGGATAGAGCAATCGCTAAATGTAAACTCGAAATGAAGCGTAAGGATTGAACTGGTCGGTGTGTGCTGGAGCCCCGCTTGTGAAAGGGTACTTTAGTATCATATATTTAAATATCTAAACTAATTTAACTTGAATTAGAGTGTATTTATAAGAATAAAATGTATGTATCATACCATCATGGCGTTAAATAGCAAACGTCTACAGCCCTTACCTGTAAAAAGAAAAAAAAAAAAACAGTTAAAATATCATTTTAAATTTTTTTTATTTGCTATAAATTACTAGAAATCAAGTACCTTTGAAAATGATTTTTTTTTATTCTAAAAAAAAAAATAAATAAATTAACTCTAATTCTGGCAAAAGTGTCACACAAGACACCATGCATTTATTAAAAATCTGATGGATTTCCTACAAGTATTTCGCCCTTTCCCACACTCTGAGGGAAATATGCGTAAACGGCTGGTAACATTGTATGGCTGTTCAAAAAGGGTTATCAGTGTTTTTATTTCGACATCCATGGTGAACTTTCCTGAGAAGATAATTTTTTTTCTCGATAAAACAAACCTAAGGAAATTTTTACTTCCAGTTATAATTGTTTAGTTTACCTTTTTTTACTCCCGTAAGTTATAAAGTAGAAGTGGAACATACAAAATACATTAACAATATAAACAGTAATGAATGAATGAATTACTGTATTTGGTAAAAATAATTACAATCACAGGAGGTCAGACCTTCAGAATGAACAGTTAAAATGAAAAAAAATATATAAATAAACTGAAACAAACTTAAAATCCATATATCACACATAATATAAAATTAAATAAATATACTACATATAATAAGTACAACTTAAAAAAAAACCAAAAAAAAACATTTCGACTGAATAAAAATAAAAACAAAATACTCCGAGATAACTGATCGCCATCTGAATTAAATGAATTGGTTATAAATAAATAAATAGCTCTTAAATGCTTTATACTCTTAACCGATAAAAGATTTTCCACGGTCAACTCAGGAGTAGGTTTGGGCAGGAGATACTTGCCTAAATACTTTTGCATTTGTCTCCTAAATGCCGAACAATCCAGCAAAAAGTGTGTGACACCACCACTACCATTTGTGTCACAAAACACACGGTTGATCACTGTTAAATTGTCTATGCATGCCACCGTATGACAGTCGGGTATTCCTTTTGCTGGCCATCCTCAGTTGAGCGAGAATTCTCAGATTTTCTATGTGGGTGTTGAAATGTAGGTACGCGATATTTTTGTAATACAGATCAAACTCGGACTGCGCCACTCGATCGAAATCTAAACTCTCGAGATGATTCCTCATTGCGTCTTCGAAACAGTAATAAAATAACTATATATTCAAAAAATATATATATGTATGATAGAAAAACAATAAATATATAGTAAACATTTAAAATTAAATCTTACTCACAAACAAAGACTTGGGAACTCTGAACCTAAGAGAATTACAGGAAATTCGAGTGCTAATCTCTTAACCGCGTCAGAGGTGAGAGAAACCACTGGAGCCTAAGTGAGAGCACTTTACAGCCTTTGAGGTATAAAAATACGATTAAGGAGTGTTGACCTTAAGAACACTAAGAAGAAAAAAAAAATCAATTTCTCCCTGTCCGGTAAAAACAATAGATCTTTGACGTGGCTATCTATAATCCACTGCTTATGTCGTCAGATCCGAGCAACATCAACAGAGCTAGAGCCCTAGGATAGATAGTGTTAGGAAAAAACCCAACACCTAAAAAATGTTGCTTACCGTGACTTTTTTTTATTCAAACCGATATAGCTCCGTATACGGTAAGTCCTAACAACTAATGTTATAACAAAGAATATTCTCCATTAAATTTCTGATCAGGAGACTGTCGTCAAATATTCGATCCGTGAAACACAAACAGAGCTAGAGTGTGTCAGTCTGCAATTTTTTTATAACCGTCTGAAATCCTTAAACGTTAAGGCCTTTTTAAGAAGCACAACTTGACCGATTTTCCACAACGCTAATATTCGCTAAAATAGAGCTTTGAACGGTCGTTAAATCGTTTTCAAGGTATTGTTATCTTTTTCAAAACAACTACCGAAATAATATCCGAAATTCTAGATTGAAGGTATTTAGAATTGTTTACGGGTTGAATAGTTAGGAGATGGTTGGAAAGGTGAGATTTCATTGTTGGAAGCGGATTAGGAAAAATGAGTTGATAGCAGTGAAGCCTGCGTAAACGATAAGTTCAAAGGATTTAAACCTTTCAATCAAGATTTTTGAAAGAACAGTAGAAGTACCCTTTTGTATTTAGAATGCCATATTGCATAATGGGTTTGACATTAATTTGGCTTAATTTATTAATGTACATTCTAATATATTATTTTCTCAAAAAAATATTAGAATGTATATAAATGAATTAAGCCAAATTAATATATATATAAGGTGTAAATATGGGCACTGCCCCCTACTGGCTAAGGGAGATATTGAAGACTGGCGTCGAGGACTGTATATAGAGCCAGTTGCTATTATAAAATAGCAGTGAGCAGTTGGAACCAGTAAACTTTTGAGAGACATCTGAAATCGATTTCTTTTCATGTTCTTATTTAAAAATAATAGGGCGTATCAAACAAAATGACCGTTTTATCAAATTCCAGAGTTCAAAAGTCTGTAAATATCATAATGCTATTTATTATTTACCAATACTTAATAATCCCTTTAGAACATTCTCTAAGCTTGTTTACAAACACTGGACTTCTTTAAAAAAAAGTCTCAGTTCAGTTATTTATTTCAAAGAAGAAACGTGACAGTGTCCTACGAAATTCTCGTAGTTTTAAGACAGTACGGGAAAAAAAAAAATTTCACAGCCGCTGAAGCAACTCATGAAATTATTAAATATGAATGGGAAGGTGTCCTTGAAGAGCGCACCGCGTGGCGTTGGTTTGAAAAATTTAGAAGTGGAGATACGACGTTGGAAAGGAAGAAGGGCCATTAATGGATACTGATGAGGTTCTGAAGGAACCTGTTGAGTCAAACCCAACCACAAGTACTCGCTAACTTGGCAGGGAGTGTGGTGTGTCAAAAGATACTGTTAGTCGCTATCTTCTCTCCATGGGGAAGGTGAAAAAGACTTGTAGACTGGTCCCTCACGAACTTACTCCTCAACAATCAGCAGAAAAGCTTACAGAACTTCATGGTTTTTGAACTCCTGCCTAATCCACTATATAGTCCAGACCTCGCACATTCGAATTACTACTTGTTTCGATCCATGGTCCATTTTCTTCAAGGGAAAAATTTGATAATTTTATGGAAGTTGAAAATGCTGTTCAAGAGTTCTTTGACAGCCATCCCAAGGAATGGTATCAGTGTGGGACATCGAGCAATTGGCTAGCAGATGGGTAATGACGATAATAACAATGGACTTTAATTTGAGTATTAATTTTATTTTACACCAAAGAAATAATAATACAAATATTTAATTAAGAAACGGTCATTTTTTTTTATACACCCCATTAATTTCACAATGACATCTGGAAAGCAGAGATCTTATGTTAGCTTTTGAAGCGCACCTTTAGTCCCGCCAGTTTAGGTTTAGGTTACATGTGATAGTGGCCATCTTTCTTAGGCGGAGTTAGTGTAAACATGGGCACCCTTTCTTGGTGTAAGTATGGACCCTCGGGAACGTCGACATATCTCTTGTAGAGATCACAACTAGCATCTTTTGTGATGGAATGTTCTCTGAAGACACTCGGGGAGAGGTGTGGGTAAAAAGTTCCCAAATGTGGAAACTTGGATCGCGCCGGGGCTGAAAGAGGCTGAAAAAAATTCTTCCTGTAATAAATAAACTTTCTAACTTTTCGAATTGTTCTATCCTGTTTTAAACTATTTTTAGTGATTTTTTTGAAGAGGGCTCCATATTTATACCCTAATTTTTCTGGTGCTATTTTGAAAGCTTTTTATAAATCGTCGTTTTTGAAATGCAATAATTGATGTTAATCATTGTTTTGCCTTCTCGTATTTAAGAAACTTGTTATAGTTGTTAATGAAAGATAAAACTCTAGAATTTCGCAAGTTAAAAATAACTTTAAATCAAAAACAAAAGAGGGTGCTCATATTTACACTTTTTCCTATCTCTTATATAATTCGCTCAAAAATATATAGATAAATTATATCAGTCTTAATTTATATAATTTATATAAGATTTTATATAATTTATTGTTATATAGCACACACACAGTAATTTTGTAAGTTTAAATAATATATTTTGCTTCGCTATATAAAACGCGGAAATATTCCAGATTGTTATAAACTGATACAATGAGAACATGAAAAGGGGTTTGTTCAATATTTACTCCGTTCAACGTACATTTGTGATAGAGAATGTAAAACAATGATTTTTGAAACATATTGTTTTAACAGGCTTGGAACAGAAAGCAATTAACGAAACGAGGTGATTAGTAATTTATAACTATTTGCAGTCCCTGTCTCCCTATCTCTGCACCCCATCGTCAATCATAAGTTGAAATTGAATTTCTGCAAAAGAAATTCAAAATGATATTTACATGCCATAATATGGCTTGTAAAATGAAAATGGACCATGTGATAATAATTACAGATTAAGAGTTAGCACGATGATGGAGCATTGTCTCCGAAGCATGTAGTCTACAAATGTTAAATAAAGAGGAGTTATGCCATATTTACTTAAATATTATTACATCTTCTGCAGTAAAGGTTATAAAATATGATGTTTAGTTTTAATTATGCTTGTTAAAAGTTAACTATTAAAGGAATAGTTAAACATCCAACCTTCGTTCTCAATTTAAAAATTAGTAAAGAATATTATTCATATTTTAATGGTTAACCGAACTGCTATGGAAAAACAGATTTGTGTAAATCATAAATAAACCAATAAATAAATAAACTCGTACAAAGACGATATAACAAATGTAAATTAACTTAAGCAGGTTTAAGAGTAATATATTAATTGAAAATGTAATAACTATTATCAATTTTCTTTTCTCATAAAATTCGTAGAAGATGATTAAATATGGGCATAAGATATAATGTCTTTGAGGTCCTCTTCAGCCGAAGTTAGAAGCGATACGATTTTTCTGGCTACACAGATGGTACTTCAAGGCTGTCAAATTATAGGGCATAGACACAAGGCATAGATAAAATCATTTATAAATCAATGAATGATGTATCTACTAATTATTATAAATTAATAATGCCAAAAAGACAATTAATTTTTTTAAGTAAAAATCGTTCATTATTATGAATGAGAATCTCAATTTTAAAAAATAGGCGTTAAGATTTTAATAAAAAAACATTTTAAAAATTCAGAGTATTTTATTCGTGCATTTTTCTTTTTATCAGGAATAAACTGTCATTTTTACAAAATAAAGACAAAAGTTTTATCCATGGAATGGAAACCTGAAGACGATGTACCATTCCATCTAATGAATCAAACATACCCCAAGCGGCATTATGAGACAGAATGTTCCATAAAAAAAGAAACTATACTCAACACCACTGAAACAAAAAATGAATCTGGTATGCCCATTTAAAAAGAATTCCGGAAGAGCTATGTTCCTAAGAAGTATTCCATTATACTCCTGCTAGAAGGCGAAAAAAAAAAGAACGGCCAAAGAAGAAATGGCTGCAAGATCTGGAAGAAGAAACGACCGCCAGAAGGCTCTGAGAAGAAGGCTATTGAAATTTGTAGATTTTTTACTTTGAATATTGTTTTTTGTTTTCATTTAGTTATCATATATTTTTTAAGTTTTGAATTTTCTTATTAAAAAATGATAATTCGAATGACAGAAAACATCAGAAAATAATTATTTAAACATCAATGTTAGTTAATAAAAAAAATAACAATAAAATATCTATCCTCTTGACTTCAATGATCATTATTTATACTATGGAATGATTATTTTGTTGCGTATTAATGCAATAACTACATAATGTCTATCCTGTTTGGACAATTGTAACATATATAACGACGCATTTACAGTAATAATCGCAAGAAAAAGTGCAAATAACAGATGCAGCCAAGATTACCCTTGTTAACTATCCTCTCTCCGTAATTTTGAACCTTAGAACTGAATCTGATTCCCTTGCAGGCGATAACATAGTCCCATTAAGAACGGCATACCATGTGAACGAGGTGGGTGGTTTTCTCATCCTGCACATCTCGTAGGAATCGGGGCAACGAAAGTGCAACCTTCATCACGGCAAAGACAAAGGTGTGAACGTACTTTCTTTTCCAGCCCCTTTCTAAATGTTAAATAATATTAAAAGCTTCCAGAGTATTAGAGTAATGGATTAGAAAAAAATATCATGATGAATGTTTTTTTACTTTAAACTTCAACTTACAATTAGTGTAGGTGAGGCGTAGAATTCCAAAACCAGTCCAATTTCCAGATTTATCTATTTTCTTATTTTTTTCTATTTTTTAGTTTTTCTACTATATTATCTAAAGGAGAAAGGTATTCTCCCAAAAGGAGTTTAATCTCATTGAAAACGGCTAAAAGAAAAAATAAATTTTATTCCTAATCCAGCTTGACCTTTATCGAGTAGCTATGAAAAATTCGCAAAAATTGGCATGGCTGGTTTTGGAATTCTACGCATTATGTATTTAATCAAAGTTAATGACTTCGTTATAATTCAATTAAAATGCCAGACATAAAATTATCCTCAGAACTATTCAAACACACTCTCTTAATCCCTTCTTGTGCTAGTTAAGAAGGAGAAAATATTGTAATATTTTTTAAAATATAATTTTATCGACACCAAATAATTTAATTAGTAATTATTATTAAAGGATTTATAAAATTATATGTTTCTATAATTTATTTATTATTTTTATTATTTTGCGAACCGGCCAAAGTAATAAACAATGCATTTATTACTCTTTCTCCACTCAAAAAAAAAAAAATCTTCATAAATTTTGAGTTATTTTTTTTTTTTTATTCTATCCATATTTTTATTTTCTCAAACTTAAGTGCTATAAAGTCGATTTCAGAATTTCTTTTTATCTCAAGCATTCCTTATACGCAATCCCTTTTCTTTGGCGTGCTTGGCGTAACCACAAGTCGTATATTAAATATATGTTTATTCTACCTTCACAAATTCTTTTTACTTATATGCCCGAAAAATCTATGCTGTCTCTTGCAATCGTATATTCTTTCATATGTTTCTCTGCTTGATCACAGTCAGTGAATTCCTTAATATATTGTAGAGTTATAAATTTATCACAATATTCTCATGCCGGTAAGTCGTTTTCACACCTTACAATGTCACTAGCCTTACTACAGTATTTTAGTAATACGTTTGTGCATATTGACGTTGGAGGTAAAGTGTTTATTATGGCGAAAATTAATTTTTCTAGTTGGACTCTTTCAATCCTCCATTAAAAGCATGTCCGATCCATTGTTCCTAATAATTACTCTAAGTATGGCCCTAGTCAATGAAAATAGTTTCGTGACTATTTAATATAGTTTGGAGTATAAGACTACTTATACCATAAATTAAGGCATATACTTTCATGACGCATCCTTATATCCAACATTATCTAGATGTTTATAAGTTTCCTTCATGTTTCAAGATCGTGATTATTAATTAACTCTATATAATTAATAATAAATTGAATAGTTTGATAGTTGAACAGAGACAGTTCCAATAGCACGGTTTAATCGTGCTCTTTTGGTAATATTTTATAGGTGTTAAGACCGAGCTCAACATTTGCTAAAGGATTTCGCATTCCTTATACGCAATCCCTTTTCTTTGACGTGCTTGGCGTAACCACAAGTCGTATTTAAATGTATAGGTGTTAAGACCGATCTCAGCTCTTCAGGTAAAGTGTTTATCATGGCGAAAATTAATTTTTCCAGTTGGACTCTTTCAATCCTCCATTAAAAGCATGTCCGATCCATTGTTTCAAGATCGTGATAAGTACCTTCATTAACTCGTGAATAATTATTAACTCCTTATAATTAAATAAATTGAATAGTTTGATAGTTGAACAGAGACAGTTCCAATAGCACGGTTTAATCGTGCTCTTTTGGTAATATTTTATAGGTGTTAAGACCGAGCTCAACATGTCCCTATGATATTAAGGTATGACAAAGACGACGAAGTCAGTGCTATAAGCCCCTTGTTAACATCTAAGCCCGAACTTGGCCCTCGAGGAGCAGCAACTAAGCTCAAAGCCTCTACAATTCAAGAGCAAATTTTCAAGTCTTGTTTTCCACTTCATGCTTCATCTTTAAAGTTTATTACTTTATCTGCAAAGTTATGAAACAGATGAAACCTAATGGTGTGTTTTATACATAAAAAAAATTGATTTATAATTACTTCTTTTTTTTTAACTTTTACTGAGTAAGTAAATATGTCTCAATTGAGGGCAATAATTAATATGGAAGGCTTTATGTATTCATTCATACAATATGTACAATAATGAAAAAAAGAAAAATAAGAAAACGAAATATAAAGAACTTAAATCTAAAGAATATATAAAGTGAAATACATAATTAAAAAAACACAATAATAATAGTAAAAATTAGATTAAATGTAAATGATGTGAATTAATATTTGAAATACAATTCGACTAATGGAGGACAAGTCAGGTCCAAAGAGATCGTCTCAGCTGCATTACTGGTGTAAAAACCCAGTGGAGGTTGAGTGAGAGCGCTACAAACATACACTTACAGCATGAGTGGAGAAGCTGGCCATTGCCTAGACTCAAGGTCAAATTTTGATGGACCAATGCCTTTTGAATCTGCCAGGAGGATTATAGGGATGTGTGGAACTGGATAGGAATCGTGCTATAGTAGTAGTAGATTTGGATTACTAGAAAAAATTTGATAAAGTTCTAAAATGTGACTGTTATAGATTCATGGACAAAATTATATTATGGTAAAAAAAAAATAGCAAAGTATTTTGAAGCTTCATGGAGGGAATACACGCTACAGCTTTACAAATCGCTTTAAGTAAACAAAAAGAGGTTGGAACGAAATGGGTAAGCATAAAAATTATTAGGCTCCACTAAATAATAATTTTGCTGAATTATAAGAGAATAGATTTTAAAAAAAAATTCAAATATTTTAAATACTGGGGAATTCCATAAAACTCAATTATTTCTTTAAATATCCATAATTTTATCGCAACCGATGATATCACCTTAAACATATGATTAACTATTACAGAAAAATATTACAATCCGCCGTACTCAAAAACAAATCAAGTAGTATTGATGGAAATAATTCCAACCATACACTATATACATAAAATTAAATAAATAATCTTTGAATATACGAAATATAAAATGAAGTAAACATTAAAAAAATACATAAAATAATGATTTGTTAAAATGTTCATTATCATTGGATTTTAAACCTTACATTGAAAATCTTAAATAATTATAATAAATAAATAAATGCAATAACGCAAAATCGTTTGATCTGGTTTTCGCTTTAATGACAGTTTTCTTTTATTATCTATTAAAAAATAAATTTTGTCTTTGCTTTTCATTCCAATAAGGAGTTAATTATGTTTAAAATAGATATTTCCATCAAGTTATTGTCATAATTTATTATTTACACAAGTAACTGATTCGTATGCCAAATGAAAACACCGGCTTTTTTCGGTTTTAAAAGTAAACGTCTCCATGAAATCGTTAAGGAATCCTTATTTTAATCATACCATATGAAGGCTGGTTAAATTTGGAAGTTTTTGTGAGATTTGCAGTTTTGTAGACAGTTTTTTTTCTAAAAACGTTGAGCGTTGAAGTGTTACAAGACATTGTAACTCTTATAGGTAATTTAATGCTTAATCTTAAAATGTGGTCAAAATTTGAAAAATGTTTAAAGTGGAGATATGACAGCTTCTATGGGAAAAAACGTGGTTTCCTCAAAAAAATCTGTGAATTAATGTATATCTGCAACGGATTGAAATAGAAAGGCATTTCTCTTCATTTTTGATCTAGTTTCATCCATTTTTTTTTTTTTTTTTTTTTTTTTTTTTTTTTTTTTTTTTTTTTTTTTTTTTTTTTTTTTTTTTTTTTTTTTTTTTTTTTTTACACTAAGAGGGACTAACCCTGAATAGGAGTATGGATTATAAATATAACCGTGTGGAATAAGGAAAAGTATTCCGAACGATTAAATGAAACAGGAGTAGCAGTATACCTAGAATGTTGGTTTAGGGACGCTTAAATGATACAGTGCCCGAGGGTAAAGTTGACAATGGTGGGCTTAGCTATTACTGAAAACAGGTGTGAACCTCCTGAGAGCCCATTAATAAGCTACGCTCCTACATCATCGCTACCATATTTCAGTGAGCTTCTTAGTACACTTATAGCACAAGGGCTTTTCTAATAAAATTATGTTTTATAATAAGAAAACAAAGTAAATTTAAATCCTTTTAATCATGATCAAATAAGGAGTTATCTTTCAAAACTGAACATGTCCACTTCAGAAAATTGTTGAAAAACCAACACCAGTACACTTCTTCCCGTTAAATCCAAAAACAATTACATTATTTAAATCCCTGATAGATGTCGAATGACGAAATTGCCAACGATACCGGCCTTTATCAGTCGCCGGCACGTCAAATTCTTTGACGGGCTGAGCTTCTGTGCAAACCCTCTCTTCAGGGACATAGCCCCACCTCCCAGGCCTGGGGGGGTGGCAAGGCGAAATCCCCTTAGCGGACGTACTCGCCGAGGGAAGGGGTTCAGACCATACGGACTGACCCGATACCCACCATCGCTGGCAGAGTGTTTCCTCCGCACTCGACTTGTGTCAATAATATAAAAATATATATATATATATATATATATATATATATATATATATATATATATATATAAGACCGAGACCCACCAGAGATGGCATAGCTTTAAATAAAGTCTTAAAATGCCGAAAGGCAATAAAAGATCCTTTTTCCCTGTCTTCCTTTCTTTGCATGAAAATAAAATAAAGTTGGAGGCTAGAAAAAAAAAAAAAAAAAAAAAAAAAAAAAAAAAAAAAAAAAAAAAAAAAAAAAAAAAAAAAAATGACGAAAATTAAATATGGTAGTATGCGCGACTCGCAAGGCTTCTTCATAAAAAAATTATATCAAATAAAATAATATATTTGTATTTTATTTTTTTTTTTTAACATGGAAAATGTATTAGTAACTACAAAAAAAAAAAAAAAAAAAATAAAGGCGTTGATATGATAAGGTTTTGACCATTTTTACAAAAAAGTTCATTAAAAAAAACCGTGAGACTTTGAATATAGATAAGTGACCTTAAATAGGTTCAAAATGAACCTCTCTACCCGTGATATCTCTTTGGCCAACGATCTTCGGAACTCGCTGTATATTTAATAAAAAAAAAAAAAGATCGGTATCGTAGTCTCAAAATATTAACTCACAGACTATATAATATCAAAATTATTGATATATTTTCTACATTCAGTTTCATGAAGTAATTTGAAACTTGACATTTATCTTACCAAGTAGCCAAAGTTGGAATTGAAGACATAAAATTAAATAGTTGACAATTGGAAATAGTTTTGCTAATGTACTCGAGTATAACCAAATCATATATAATTGAAAACTTGTCACAGAAGAAACTTGATTCGTCCTCCTCGGTTATCACAAACTTTTGAATGCTTTGAGAAAATGTTTCCAAGTATTAATGAAACTTCTTCATTAACTTAAAATTATACATGAACCTGTTTGTCTCACTAAGTTGAATTCGCAAGATGACGCTGAATCGTGGATAGTTACTGAATGATCAATAGCACCTAAATAAATTATTTTTTCGCATTAAAAAATATTTTTGATTCTATGTTTCTATCTGAAATTATACTAAAGTTTCATTCTCCCTCGTGGATTCGTCCGCTCTCATAAGTAAATAACGTAAGACACTGCAAGAATGCAAACAAGGGGAAAAAATCACCAGACATCCGAAAAACAACATTTCTAGTTTTGTCTACCGGTATCGTAAAAATAATTAGATTTTTAGCGTTTCTGCATCATGTCCGAGTTGTAAACCAGTCACCTTCAATTAGTAAAAACAATAAATATAAAATTAAAATAAATTTTACCATTACTGGAATTAGTTAAGTGAATAGTTTTTTAGTAGGATTATAAATAAAAATAAAAATAAAAACATTTCGAGTTTGATTGGATATAGGCAATGAATTATCGAGGCGTAGAAGATAAAATCTGAGTTCGATCAGTTTAATTCTATTCCCGAACCATCAATTTTCTCGTTAAATTCTAGCTGCTTTTTATACCAGTAATAAATTACGTGCCTCTGGATCCTACAAATATAAAATTGAAAGTAATCCAATTTTTTTCGTTTCGGGGACCTATCATAACGCTTATTCCACGAACCGTCTACAAATGAATATAATTGAATCACAATCAGTTTTCTTTGTGAGGATATACGTTTCTTTATTTACCTTGAAATATAAAGTATATTTCATTACATGTTATATGGATGTTGCAAGACAGTATTAATTTCATAACCCCCAAAAGAAAGTCATCATTTTTACTTCATTGCATTCCTTTGTAAAGAAATTAGAAATGATCATTTAGTGCCACAAGTAATGACATTAGTACTGTCATTATTATTAAATATATTATTTTATATTTAAAAATAAATCTGATAACAAAAAAAATTTTTTTTCATTAATTTTTGCAACCCTTCCCTTACATAAATGTATATTACACACACGTACGTACACATATACACCTTTACAGTTATACATTTTTAAAATCAGGCTTTTTTATACCATTACTAAAACTTAGTTCAATGCAAACATTGAACCACAATACCTTCCATGCTCTCTCTCTCAAAATACTTTTTTTTCGATTGCGACATTCTTTCGATTTATTATGATGTTTTTGTCCCTTTCCAAAGGGAAAGGTCATTTATTTTTATTTCCACGCAAGCACTAAATCCATGTAGAAACCAATGTTTAACTTCTGTTATTCCTTCTTATATAAGAGAAGTGGAATTCCACTAAAGCCTTTATAAGTAAATAACCTGTATATATAAATATCAACAGTAAATATCGCAAATAAGTTAATATGAATAAAAACAAAACAAAAAAAAAAAAAAAAAAACTAAATGTTGTGAACTTGCGTTACACTCTCTTAAATAAGAAACCTAGAAGACAAGACTAAAACTACAAGAAACTGCCCTTTGTTACATACTACTTCAACATTTACTAGACAAACGTTCAAAGCTCCCAATTAATTACAAAAGGATCATACACATGACTGTGATTAGACATATTTGGACGTAGTTGAGCTTTGGGGCTCCACTAAACCATCCAATTAATTTCGTATTCAATCCTTACAATCCAAAATCTCTCGAAAAATCCTCAATGCTCCTTACTTTGTCACCAATAAACTTATCCATAAAGATCTTAATGTTACATATGTTGCTGATTAAGCCCAAGCCAGATATCAATCATTTCATAGTACGCTCTATAACCACTCAAATCTCATAGTTTCTCAACTTGCTTCCCACTCAATTCCCGATAATCCTCCGAGGCGACTGAAAAGAAGATGGCCTAGAGATCTTCTTGTGTAGATTTTTTTTTTTTTTTTACTACTGATGAGTAGTTCTTTTCAACTTTTGGCATGACTAAACCATCCAATTCATCTCGTATCCAATCCTTACAATCCAAAATCCTTCTAAAAATCCTCAATGCTCCTAATTTTGTGACCAATAAACTTATCCATAAAGGTCTTAATGTTCCATATGTTGCTGATTTAGCCCACACCAGATATCCTTTCCTAGTAAGCTCCATAACCACTCGTTAGTTTCTCAACTTGCTTCCCACTCCATTCCTGATAATCCTATAGACCTTCCAGTGTAGAATTTTAATAGAGTGCTACTGATGAGTAGTTCTTTTCAAGTTATTATAATCGCTGTCAATACATTTACTTAATGTATATATTTTGTGCAGTTGTAAATTTCAATAAATGTATATTAAAAAAACAAAGAAATAAGAAAATATCTACTTAAAAAAATATTAAAGCCATGTTGAAACCTATGTAAATTTCAGTTATACCTTCAAACATTTGAGAAAGGGGAATAAGAAAATATCACACTAAAACACAATGTAAAAATTGAAACTATAGAAACGGAAATTTATAATTCCGATAATTAAAAAGAGCTATCGATTAATATGTAACTTGAAGTGAATTAGTAGAATCGATTTGTCCGTCCGAGTTTGTTGTATCTGGAGAAATTTGGTTCCATGTCGTTATTCTCATTTTATTTTTTTAAATTCTATGTATTTATAAATACGCGAGAATTGAATAGTAAAGATTTTTAATACTTATGGGTAATGAATAAATATTCCTTTATTACAATTCAACTTAAGAACGTAATTATAATGACATTACAAACGTTAGTTTAACATTGCAGGTCAATATATGTAATGACATAAATGCTGATATAGGGTCCACTTAACCGCTCCGTTATGCCTAACAATACATTCCATGACTACAAAATTAATTAACTAATATCAGATTGTTTTCCTGCTATAATGAAAATTATTTTTACTTTTATATATTTTTATAAACGAGAAATACGAGTATTTTAAATCATATACATTAATAATATTCATAAATAATTTATTAATATTATTCTATTACTTTTCATCCTTATAACGTAGCAGCAATGAAATTAAAAAAGATCATTTAGTGTTACATGTCATTACATATAATGAGGTTAATACTGGTCATATAAGATTAACTTTACTTGTATATTTATACCAAAACCTACAACTTACAACAACAAAATCAGTACATATGTGATAAGAGCGAAAATTAATCATAACTTATTATTTGACAACAACTTTCCAGGAACCAATCACCAAATTTAATTAGAATTGAGTTAGAAGTTGTTGCAGGAATTTATTGTCAAATTATTAATAATGATTAAATTTTTCCTAACTATGGTTAATATCAGATCATTTCTTGCAAATACTGAAATTCATTTTTTTTTTTTTTTTTTTTTTAATATATATTTTATATGGGAAATATTACCAAATCTAAATCTTTTTTTGAAGAGTTTGGTGGATGAAGGAGTTACGTCACATTTATTTAAAAAATAAAATCTTGTATATTGAGAATTTATCTTGTTTATGTGGATAAGTGTTTGGTAGCAAAATCTGAATATTTCAAAACAACTAGAAAAAGGGATACAAAGAAGATTAATGGCCTATGTAGCATTTTTCTGCTAAATAACTCAAAATAGTGTCTTGTTTTATAAACCCTTCATCCATGAAATCCTTAATTATTTTACACTCAATACCTAATCTGTTGAAGAAATACTACCTAAAGGGTTCGGTTGAATTCAATATCAACAAACACACAAAAAATTTATTTTTTGAACACAAAAAAGACTGCTTGAAATAAATCCAATTTTCAAGTCTTTTTAGATTCAAGCTATTGGGAAACGATCGAAGATATTAGTCTGCCTTAAGGAATTCATTTGAAGCATCCCAGCCATTATTGTGAATTCCAAACTATAGCTGCAAGCAATAGCCTGGTTTTCATATAAAATATTTAGAATCCGGAGGGTTCTAAATTCTTTCTGGCACCATTAAACTTAATTGTAAAAAACTATTTAGTAAAACATTGTTTCAACATTACAAAAACTACTAATTGTAAGTTAATAAAATTCATCGACGTCTTTAAAATATATCCGAACACACAACTACTAACTTAAAACACATATAATACGGTTTATGTATCATAAAATATTTAAAACATAAATAAAATTAACATCAGTACCACTACAACGCATGGCTCTTTTTAAGGTTATACTGCTTCATGCAGGTTGTGGAAGAGTATTTAGCCGGAATTCAACCGCTTGATCTTTCCGTAATTGAGCGTACTAATTTTATTAAGACTGTATGTGACCAGTGTTGCAAGACGACATAAAATATTTTCCCGAATATAGTGGGGTATATTTTCCCACTTTAGACAAAACATTCCCAGTGCAACATCACTATTTCCCTCTGAAATACCCAGTCAGAGTTCGCCTGAGAACCATACGTATATTATTTATTTAACGTACAAATATTTGTTTTTGTTTTATCATTATAATTTTAATATCTTTGTCATATGATGTTTTCTCATGTAAAATAAAAATCTCAAGCGTAGAAGTTTCTCGAATAAAAAATTATTAGTGATAATAATATTAGAAATGTAATTCATCCATTACTATACCTCAGAATGAAAAATCAACTAAAAAATTAAAACAAAAAAAGATTGAGTTTGACGGTATTTACGTCAGAGATAATTCCATCAGCAACGGCCTAACATCTTTGAGACATCGAATGATCTAACTATCGATATATTATTCATTAGCAATCGATCATCGAAACCCAGCGTGGAAAATATTTATTTTTATCAGTAAAATGGGAGCCAGTTTTGTAAAAATTATAAATAATTTGTAAATTTTATTCCTATTTTTTTCACACCAATTTTCCAAAACCCAACAAACATTTATTGGATTCCCCATTTTCCCAATAAGATAAGAAATTCTCCAAAATTGGGGGAAAATTATTAAACCTGACAACGCTGTGTGTAATCTCAGTGTAAGAATGGAGGCTAATATAACAGAATAAAACATCATCTGCCTAAGCCAGACTCAAACCTGAGCCCCGGAAAGGTTTACTACTCCCTGAGCAATCGCACCTCCATGAATATGTACAAATATACTATACAATATAAAATAAATAAAAATATTATAAATTTAAAATATTTTAATTTTACAAAAAAGGAAGTTAATTCGATTTTAAGGTAGACAAATTTGATTTTTTATGTCTAGAAAGTCATAATTACAGCTATGTATACATTTTTTTCGTACTGAAAATGGTGACATTTGGGTTAATATAAACCGTTGGGTTAGGATCTCAACTGTATAAATCGTGTAGAGAATGTGTACCTGGAGGAACAGAAGGCAATATCCAACATAAAAAATGTTACCGTGTTGAAATCTACGAGACTAAAACGACAAGAAACTATTTTCGACTTCTTTTAAATGTAAAAGAAGTAAATGTACTAGAAAAAGTTATAATCTTCCGATTAATTAAAAGAGACCCACTTACAGGACACTAATTAGACCTATTTTGACATACCAAGTTCAGCTTTAGGGTTCCACTAAACCTTCTAATTCTTCTCGTATCTAATCCTTACAATCCAGAAACCTTTGAAAAATCCTCAATGCTCCTAATTATGCCACAAAAAAACTCCATAAAGATCTTAATGTACCCTATGTTGCTGATTTAGCCCAAATCAGATATCTATCCTTTCATGGTAAACTCCATAACCATTATAAACCAATAGTATCTCAAATAGCTTGCATTGTATTTCAGATTACCCTAGGAAGAATCTGAAAAAAAGATGGCCTCCTAGTATAAAACTTTTATTGAAATGTTTTCAATGTGGTTGCTCTTCAAGCAATTGAAAGGCCATTATGAGCATTATCTTTACATTTACTAGATATATTTTTAATTTTTTGTATATCGTTGTAAATTTTAATGAATAAAAAAAAATGTTTAAATTGCCACAAAGAATCAAAATAGAAAAATAGTCATAAATACCTATTAGGAATTATTTCTAGCCGCAAGACAGCTAGACAGTATCTCTCCTGGGAACTCTGGTGTCGTGCAACTAATCGTTAACATTTTAGTCCTGAGCGTTATCTTGCATAAATTATCTGCTACGGTTTCACGAATTACCTTATTTCACCGCTTCACGTCTAAAATTTTTCAAGTGAAAAGTACAAGAGTATAGTCCTAATATTTAAAATAATCATGTATTTTACAAATCCTAGTTATAGTATTATTCAGTAACGTTGACAAATACATTCCGAATTAATTAAGCAAGGTTCAGAGTAGCCATAGATAAAAAAAATATAAAGTTCATAAAGTTCTGGATTTATCCATTTAATAAGTTTTGAACCTCTTACAATAATCTTGATTCAAGAAGTTAAAGAATACAAATATTAATTATATGGTCCTGAAATAGTAATAGAGGTTTATTACAAGGATTAAAGGGTTGAGGATTAGTATATTTGATACTGTTGTCTGCAATATAGAGTAGAGGAAATGAAAAATAAAATTACAATAATTATATACAAATGTGAAATACGCTATGTTGAAACTAGAAAAAAAAATAATTTAATTTTTTAGTTCCAATAGACATCCAATTTATATATGGTATTCATATTGGGAATCCAAAAATTTAAAATACTTTAACAAGGATATTTGGATTGAATTATGGGAAGAAACTCAGGTAGATAATAAAGGAAAGACAAAATTATAAAAGGCAACATCAAACAATCAATCAACTTACAAATTATTATAACTTATAATAAAGAAGCCTCGCCGAAAGGTTTATATTGCAAGAACCAATTGGAAATCAGACGTATTTTTACAGAATCCCCCTGTAAGAAACCTATTTTTGAGCAGGAAAAGGTCGAAGGAAAACACCCGGTAAAGCTTAGAGATATGGTAACAAATCCAATATCGACAAAATAGTCACATTTCTAAAACAATTTAATTTTTTCGAAAAAATATTTTAAAAAAAAATGAAAACCAGCAAACTGACCACCATAGATGTTAAGTGTTAAAATCATCCCACCTACCTAACCCCAAAAATTCAGTAATCATCCAGCTTAACGTTTTCTTACTCTTTTCAATAAAAATAGTATTTTTATTTTGACACAGTCAAAAATCTTTAAAAAAAAAAAAAAAAAAAAAAAAAAAACGTGAAATAAACATTTGCGGTAGACAGAGGAGGATGGAAGAAAATACCAGGGAGAAACCGTGGTTCTTAAAGGAATTTAGTGCTTAATGAACGAGTGAATGCGAAAAAAACGGGCATACATAGTTTAACACCGTGTATAATTCTAACACATCTAGAGAGTTCGAATAAACACTATGAGATATTATATTATTTTAATATATAGCTAAAAAAAAAAACCACAACAAAAAAAAAAAAAAAAAAGAATTTATAATAAAATAGTCACACATATCTATTAGGAACCTAGCATATAATAATCTAGCCTCAACACAGCTAGGCAGTATCTCTTCTATGTACTCTGATGTCGTGCAGCTAATCACTAACATTTAAATCCGAGCATTATCTGGCATAAACTATCTTCTACAGTCGTGCGAATTACCTTATTTCGCCTCTTTACATCTACAATATTTTCAAGTTAAGTGTCCAAGAGTACAGTCGTGATATCTAGAAAAATCTATAATAGAACAAACTATGACTCAATAGTAAATATTAAAGTGCCTATGAAAGCATCTCTTTTTCCTCAAATATTAGACACCTAACTTCACTCTCTCAGTGAATATCAAATCCCAACTCTCAGGCGTACTAAAATGAAGAAACTATAAAATCGTAAGTATGCTTGGGACGAAATGACCTGAACCCAAGTAGCAATAATGTCAGGCAATGATTTACCCTTGCGTAGGAGAAACACTAAATGTCACCAGCCTTTGCCTTTTCATTTCCTTTTCAATGAGGAAGAATCGGCCCGCCATGATGCTCTTTAGAAAGACATTTGCCAAACTTAAAACTGCTTTGCTCAACTTTTAATTTCATGAATCCACAGAAAATGATTAGTAACATCAAAATTATATATATATATATATATATATATATATATATATATATATATATATATATATATATATTTTTATTTTTGTTCTTGTTATTTAAATGTACTAATGTTAGAATATTATAATTGGTACCAGTCCAGAAGCGGGAATCCACCAGAAAGGCCTGACCATTGTTACACCGACCAGTTCGATCCTTATACTTCACTTCAAGTCTACACTTATCAATTACCTTCTCCCTATAAACAGACCGTTGGAAATAGAATGATCTGTATTTGTGTCACATTGATATTTAGTCTTTTTAAATGTAAAAAAGTGAAACTGAAGTTAAGAACATGAGTTTCAACATGGATTCAGAGTTTTCTTATTTCCACTTCCCTAATGTGTAAAAGTGTTACAAAAGTTACCAAGATTAATTTCGAAATGGATTTAGTGTTTTATATATTTATATTAATTATATCAACTTGAGTGAACAATTTTCAGTTTACATATTTTGAGAATGGATTCTTTGTCATCCATATTATTTATTGTCCTCAAGAGAGACAGATTGTATAATTAATTCAATAAAACACATCGTATCTCAAAATGAATGTGAGAAAGTATATCAGAAGTTTCATATTTTCCTATTTCCACTTCCCTTGAGAGAATATAGCAGAAGTTAACATAACTTTCAACATGTATTTCTTTATTTCCCTAACATGAGAAAGATAAGAAGTTAACATTACTTGTGATTTAGCATAATATTAATTCAACATTTTTTAAATATATATTTTCTCATTCCCACTTAATTATTTCTCATATGAATATCGGAAGGTAAAACAGAAGTTATTATGAGTTTGAACATGAATTCAGAGTTTCTCCGTAAATGAAACATCGAAATAAATCGGAAGGAGGTTAAATCGATTAAGGGTATTCTGGGCGCTTGAAGGGTTGGAGCACCACTTGTGGACTGGTACCTTATAGTCTAATATTCAGAATATGTTGTTGGTTAAATACAATATTATTACATCATTAGAGGAATGTAGATGAGAAAAACCTCACTATAGCTGAATACTGCTACTTTCATTGTTGTTTATCTATTATCTGTATACTACTGTAATTTAACTAGTGTTTTAATTTGACCTTACAATTGATCAGCCTTCTTCTGTATAGCTAGTGTCGATTTAGAAAATTATCAATGATGAGACATATAATAACATAAGAAATGAAGCTTTACGGTTCCACTAAACCATTCATCTCGTTTACTATCCTCACAATCTAAAAACATTAAAAAAATCCTCAATACTCCTTACTTTTTCATCGATTACTTGATGTTCTGTATATTGCTGATATGACCAGAATCAAATAACTATTCTTTCATATTTAACTCCATAAACGCTGAAACTAGAATATTTATGATAATATGATACGGTTAGGTTGACAGTCTGGAGAACCTTCTTCAGCAAGACACAGCTGCCCTCCTCAAAGAGGCTGAAATCTCCCACTTCGTCCTCATCCATCAATACGGATCAATCCAATGTCGAGGTAAAACAAATAACCAGAGCCTTACTGTTTGGAAGGGACGATTAAGGCTTAGGAGGAACCATAAAAAGGATCATCAGTTTCCCGTTTTTTAAAGACAATCCGGTGGTTTTTATCTAGGTGAATAAAGTTCTACCGAGTTCTGCTCCTTCTCCAGCTAGGTAGCACAGTTGTTGTAGCTTCAATGGTCTCAACTTACTTTAGCAGCAATACGTTTAAGGTGATCATATTGGTTGATCCTCGACCCTTCTAATATTTTTTCAGGCAGAAATAGAAGTTCCAAATCTAGTTGGTAGAGATATTAATTTCCAACACCTAGAATATGCAAGTACGAATATCAATGGAAGAGAGAGCCCGATTGGATTATTTAGCCACTACTGAATTTGAAATATTAAAAAAAGCAACACGTACCTCAAAAAAGGGATATGGAGTCTAAATTAAGAATGTCGATTTAGTTTTAAATTTATGACAGTTTTGAAAGAAATATTTCAAAAGCCAATGCTGCACTTTCGGCCTGAGATACACTTATAACCCATATACTAGGAAACCGAAATGGGAATGACAGATTTGGCAATCGAAAGACACTGAGCTTCATTAAAAAAATATTAATTGAATCAAGTTAAATAAAGTAACTGCTTTTTGGAGAAAACATTAAGAAATCCTTCATAATATTGCTTCATCCTTCTAGCTGACTATTTAACAGCAATTCACCTCCCGAAAACCTCAACAGTAATCGGGTAGGACGGCTTGATTGAGTGTTAAGTTTCATATCTAAGCTTAGATGACGGAGGCAATTCATCCTGGTATAAGAAAGAAGCAAAATATGCCGTCTAAAACTTATTCTAAAATTAGAGTGGTATCACTTTTCATAAACCAATAATAAAGAATAAAAATGTCGCTTTCATAGAGAAAAGAAATATTTTAATTTCCTTTAACAAGTGTCCTCTGAATGTACATTAACACACGCAATGAATCTGAGAGACACAAAATAAATTCTACATTATTAATCATTTTATTTTATGATTTTTTAGGTAAAAAATGAGTAACTAGCTCAAATCAACAATTGTGATATTCTATGAATAATAATAGATTACACATATAAAAAAATTAATAAATCTATAAAACTCTTAAAAATTAACTCTGCATAAAACTATATTAAGAACTGAAATTGAGAATGGAACATTTTCTTAGAAATGAGAATAACTAATTCATTTAGGAATAAACTATTTTGTATAAAATTGGCACTAAGTAACTTTTGTAATACAGACAATTGTTTCAGTTGTTGCAACAATGTTTCAAAGGAACAATGTTTCATTCAAAAATTAAAACTAAGATTAGTGAAAAAAGGAACAAGACAAGAATAGTGAAATAAATAAAACTTATTAAAATAAGTCTAATTAAATAAGTCAAGTAAAACTAAACTAAACATGGTAAATCTAGTAACACAGACAATAAATTAGTTTTTGCGTAAAGACTCTTAGTCAAAAATTAAAATTTAGACTAGAAAAATTATATAAAATACAAAAAAGACAAGGAAAAAAAATGAGATAAGTATAACCAAACAAAAAATCAAACATCTAAAACTAATACTTAGTAGAACTAAAAACACTAAAGGGTGGAGTAGGTAAAGGGACTTGTGTTGAAAAAATAAAAGTGGTGAGAATGAATTCCACGCAAACGTCACAATTCTGTTTCAAGACCCCCATACACACTAGGATAAATCTGAAGGTTTGGACTGCGCAGTTTAAACCTTCAGATTTATCCGAACGTGTTTGGTGAAAATCTTGGGATTTTGCAGACCTAGAAAATCTTATCAATAAACTAATCTTAAAACTGCGCAGATGTGAACTGTAAAGTTCAATCCCAACAAGTGAGCGAAACTTCAGATTCCGCTCCCCTTTTCTGTTATAAATGATGCACCGGGGGTTTTTGGAACAATTTATAAAGATGTATTAAAATGAGCTGTGTCGTTGACTTCTGAAGAGTAAAATTATCTAAAATAAAAAAGAAACCGCTTACGAAAAATTGACCGAAAAACTAGATGAAATTGAGTCTGAGCTACTAAAGACTCTGTAATTAAAAAAGTTAATAATATAAGAAGTGTTTACGTAAAAGGTGAAGGAATACATAAAATTAGGAGCGACTGCTGGCGACGTGTACAAGCAAAAGTACAGGTCTTTGTTTGTGGTATTATACTTTTTTGATCGGGTCATCCTCTTCGCACTACTGGTATTCCAATTGGTTGGGAAATCAGCAAGTCGACCTCCTGGGCTTTTTGGTCGACCCCTTATGGCTGCCAAGATAGCGCCATGATTCCTCTCGCAAGAACACTACAAAATAATTAACCGACCCAGGTAGGAATCAAGCTCTGGGACTGGCAATCACCCTAGGCAATCACAGACACCTCTCCCTCAAATAATATTTAAAAAAAAATTAGATATAGGTCAAATTCAAAACATTGGTTTTTGAGATAAAGATGTTTGATGAAAGATTATAGACGAACAAAGATTAAGTATTAGCTCAAGACAGGCATGTGAAAGAATCGTCTGCCTGTTTCTGGCCACCTCATAATTTATTTACTTCAGTACATAATTTATAAATGGAACTAGTGAATAAAATATGAAATGGTGACACGTGCGCAATGTAAATGTATTCTATCAACTACATGACCTTTTAAAAAACCTTTTTTACTCTAAAAGGGCATTGAATATACCGTTTTAAAATTCCAATGAATCTTTAATGATTAGCTTCCGATCAAGTTTAATGTTTTTTCAACTAAAACTAGATATTCAGCGTTTTACATAAATTTACATGGATTTCCGATCATTTATTTATACGTAAATAATTTCTAAATTCAATTTAATACAAAATCTGAAACTTAAAAAAAAATTAATAGTAATAAATAAAGAATTTAAGGACAAGGTTTTTTTTAAATTTTTTTTTTTTTTTTTTTCGTTTTTTTTTTTTTTTTTTTTTTTTTTTTTTTTTTTTTTTTTTTTTTTTTGCTTTTTGAGAAGAGGTGATAATCAGAAGGCGCCAGGTCAGGTTACGGCGGTTAGGTTCCCAACCAAGCGAAGAAATCGTTTCCTTAGTCAATCTGGCTGAATGTTTCAGTAATCATAATAGATAATAAGATTTATGTATATTTTTAAATATTGTATTATCAAAAATAGATTATGCTAAAATAAAAATACATGAATTAAATTGTTATTAACTATTGAAAATTAATATTTCCATGCAAAATATAAAGTAGTTTTTTTTTTTATAAATTGTTAGTGTTATATTACTTGTACGGAAATCCAAGTCTTGAACCTTCAAAGCGTCAATATTTCGAACTTTTTTACGTTTCACCAAAATATCTAATGAATGTTTTTTTTCTTTCTAAACTTTTCGAAATTTTTTCAAAACTTAGTGGAAAGTGTGATATTTTTTGCGGTTTTTGCTTTATAAGTCCTAAGTAGAAAATTTAGAGCAAACTTTATAATAGTTAATTTTAAGGGTGGGATAGTTTGCTATGAAGCAATCACAATAAATCGTTACTATAGCATAAATAAATTGCAAGTTAAAAAATGTTTATGCAAACACATTTTTAATCGTCCAGTTTGTTTCGTGAATATACTTTACAGTTCTTGCAGGATGATTATGTCCTTTCAATTTTAAATGCGGGATTGAATCCTAATTTTATAAATTTTACTTATATAATTATTACTTGAGGTACGCATGATGGTATAAAAGGATTTATACAATTAGGATTGATGAGTTAATTGTCTCTTCTATTGGAATTACTTTATTAGAAAACTAGTTGCGAATGATAGATATTAATCTTCAGTTTTAAGTCATACAAAATTTTTCAAAACATTAGAGCTTTGTTGCTTGGATTATATATACTAAATTATATAGAGTAGTATATAGTAAAAGAATTCATATTTTAGAATATATAATCTATGTAACAAAGTGCTGATGTTTTGAAAATGTATGTCTTAGAACTGAACATGTATGTTTAGCATTCGAAAATAGTTTTCTATTAAATAATTCTAATAGAAGTGACAATCTTTGGTGAGTACCAATATGCATTTTTCTTATTTATTAACAATAATATTAAATATAATCTGTTTATTGAATTTCATATGCTTTGAATGTTTATAATTATAATTATAATAATTATAGTCCTATAATAAACTAAATATTATAGAATTGAAAAATGATCCGCTGTATACTGAAAGTGATTTGGAAATCATGGCACTGAAATATCTCCAATGGTCATTCCTCTTGACTTGATAATTTTAATGATGAACGGAAAGTCTGGTATACCTTTAGTCCGTCGTCAAAAAAAATAAAATAATATGGCTTTTATTTATTTATCAATAATAGTATTATAAAAAGCATTCAACTCCTCTTTATTAATAGTAAAAAACATGTGACATGTTTCAAGAAACAAGGTCCCATCATCAGACTGAAAACAGTATATAACAAATTTTATATAATCACACTACATTTTCTAACATCTTAACAATACAATTCTAATTTCAATCTACTACAGTATATCTCATTATAAATTTACCTTTAAAACACACCGTGTCAGTTTCATTTACATTTTCTATAGAATACCTCTTCTACTTTATGGGTACAAGGGTCAATCCTAATCTCTACTATTGTTATTAGTACTGAAGAATTTATTTATATATATATTTTTTAAAAGAAATAATCATTCTTACTCTTCTTAATAAGGAATAAAATAATTAAAAAATAAATGATTGATTCCTTAATTCAGTTGAGTAAAAACAGTAATTTGAAGTGCATCCTGTTTCGTGAAACCCAGCGGTGTTATAATTTAGAACCAGAATTATTATGTTTAAAAAGCATAAGAAATCATGGTTTTATGGTAAAATCTTTTTCTTTTTTTTTCGATATAAAAACAGTTAGGTAAATATTGTTCGTAAGCATTTTAATTTATTCATGGAAATCTTGATCTCAGTCGTTATCAGGCTTCTTGAAGGAAGTATTAATCTTTACGAAGTGCTTCCCTACATTTTTTTTTTTTTTTTTTTTTTCAAAATCGTAAATTTTTTAATTCGTGTAAATTTGGCTTTAAGGGTATGGAGAATGGAAAAAAAACTCTCTACGCTATTAATACGCCGACATACGTTTAAATGAGCATGGAATTCCAAAACCAAAAGTCCTATTTTCAGATTTTTTATTTTATTATTGAATAGTTTTTCATCTAAACGATCTTCAGGTGAAAGGTTTTCTCAAAACAGTTGTTAAACCAAATTGAAACGGCCATTGAAAAAAATAATAATAAAAAACTTGCCGTTTGTGATATGTGTTTATCATGGTACATGTATTGTCTTATGACTTCCACACCCCCGGATTATCTCAGTTTAGATCATGGATCAAATCAAGGATACAAAGTACATAGTTTTTCAAATAGGTATATATTTAAATTGTTGAATTTTGATTGAATCTGGCACCCAGGACTGCTTTACAAGCTCCGCAAATTCCTTCCCTCAACATACTTCCTTATTATCCGTTTCTATCTCAGTGATAGAACGTTCAAAGTAAACCATAAATATTCTTACTCTTCCTTTTTGGTATTACTAGTATCCTAGGTCCCATCCTCTACACGATCTATACAGCTGACATCCCAACTCATTCTACCACTGTCATCACCACTTACGTTGATGACAGATGTGTACTATCAGTAAACAATGACCCTTCCTTGTCTCCCAAATACTCCAATCCCATATCCTAAACATTCAAGAATGGAGAATCAAAACAAATCCAAACAAATCTCACCAAATAACCTTTACCCTTCATCGTAAACCTACGACTTCCTGTCCTACAGTATCCTTTAATGATATTCCACTATTTCCTGTTTAACAGATCCACTACCTAGGACTCCACTTGGACAAATGTCTTACTTGGAATTCACACACAAGACTAAAACAAGAAACTGCTCGTTGTTACAGGCTACTTAAACATTTACTAGACAAACGTTCAAAGCTCAATTAATTACAAAAGACTCATTTACATGACTGTGATTAAATCTATATGGACGTGCGGAGTTAAGCTTTGAGGCTGTACTAAACCATCCAATTCATCCCGTATCCAATTCTTACAATCCAAAATCCTTCGAAAAATCCTCAATGCTCCTTACTTTGTCACTCATAAACTTATCCATAAAGATCTTATTGTTCCATATGTTGCTGATTAAGCCCAAGCCAGATACCGATCATTTCATAGTAAGCTCCATAACCACTCAAATTCCCTAGTTTTTCAACTTGCTTCCCACTCAATTCACGATAATCCTCCGAGGTGTCTGAAAAAAAAGATGGCCTAGAGATCTTCTTGTGTAGATTTTTTTTTTTTTTTTTTTTTTGGAGTACTACTGATGAGTAGTTCTTTTCAATTGTTGGCATGTTATTGTAAACGTTTCTAACAAATTTACTTTATGTATATTTGTACAGTTGTAAATACCAATAAATTGATAAAAATATTAAATAATTGTACTATCATTTTTCGGTTAAAACTGATATAGGTTTATGATAACTGAAGTAGGAAATGTAGTTTTTACTGGTGAGGTTGATATAACGTGCAAACACCAAATGAATGCTAGGGGTCTCCCAACCAATACAAGGATCAAAGATGGTAAAATATAAGAAAATAATTTATATTTAATTTAATTTATTAAAAAGCTAAGATCTTTAATGTATATAGAACGTCTCTATTTAGCTCTTATTTTGAATGGATATAGATAATCTATGTATCGAAATACCGATATTTTTCAGTCGATATATCGATATATCAATTACGATATATTGTTTTCTCTATGTTATTAAAATACTATATATAAATTAAAAAAAAGAGCATAAAAACACTATAAAATTTGTTTTAACTAAGGGAACGTTTTTAATGCAAATTTTCGAATGTTATCTAGGATCGCTAGGAAATATACTGCTAATGTTTCCACTTTAGCGCCAACAGAGCGATTATTTTTAAGAGCAGCTTCTCCCTGCTCTTGAAAAATTGCCCACAAGGAATAAATCAAGTGGAAAAATTTTGGGATAGTTACTTTTCCTACAATCCACTGATGACGATATGTGGAAGTAAAATTGTAAACATCATAATATTCATATCTACGTACATGTATATGCTGCCAACTGTTAAATCCATAATAAATTGCTTTTAAATTTTCAACATTTGAAATAATTGTGTTCCTATCTATACGGTGAAATAAATTAAGGTAACGACATCGAACCAAAATACAATTTTATGCCAAAATAGTAAACACTTAATCAATGTTGAAAATAATGCTGTTAACTACATAGGTCAGGAAGTAAAAATAACAAAATATGTATTAATGTGTATCAATACACTAAATACATGTTGAAAGTTATGGTGTTAGCTTTTCGTAAACTTACTTTTTTTCTAAATAGAAGTATTTTGTTGAATTATTATTCATACCTGCCTTAACAATGAATACTATAAATGAGAGAGAACCAAATGGCGCAATAAAGATTACAATAGTAAATTTAACCAGCTTTTAGATGACAAAATAAATTTTAGATCGGACAAATATTTTCTGAGGTATAGTGAAAAATATGACAAAAAACATGGATTTTACAAAAGTACGGGATTTGTAGCGTGCTGGCATGTGTATTTAAAGAGGCTTGATTATAACTTTATATAAGGATTCTAATAAGAAAATTTAACTAACTAGCGTTCAAATGAAAAAAAGAAAGTTTAGATTGGACAAATAGTTTGGAGTTATAGCCAAAAGAGTACAACAAACGTGTTTTAGCGGAGAAGTGGGACTGACCGCAAGTTGGCCAATTTCTACAATATATCCCATTACTATAACTTCACGAAAAATGGTGCTATTTTGGAGTTGTTTTTTTTTTCATTTCATAGGTACCTGTTACAGCTACAATTAATATACAAATCTTTCTTCGAAAAACGCTTGGTTGTTGTGTTATAGGTAAGAAACCGAAACTAACAGGTATTTTGGGCGGTTTGTAACAATTTTGGGTTTGAACCCGATGGATGTCGTATGGCAAACTTCGAATTCGGATTCAGCACCCCCAAAGAATATTCATAATTCGTTAAAAATAAAAATTTGGCATTTTTTTCTTGACAGTTTTCTGGAGCCTTATTTACTGAACTATAAGCGAAACATCGGAATCGAAGCAATGGTGCGGTGTTACATAAATTAACAAAAACGATAAAATAAACAGGAATAACATTATAACTTGATGGAAATATTGAAAATGGAATTCCATTACAAAAAAATAAAAAATAAAAATGCTCAAAAACTAATTGAAATGGAACATCGATATTTTTATTACGATACCCATCCCTAGCTTTTATTGAACTAAAAAGCAATGTAGAGCAATGGTAGATGAGAGAGAGAGTAGAGAGAGGGAAACAGAGAGAGAGAGAGAGAGAGAGAGAGAGAGAGAGAGAGAGAGAGAGAGAGAGAGAGAGAGAGAGAGAGAGAGAGAGAGAGAGAGAGAGAGAGAGAGAGAGAGAGAGAGAGAGAGAGAGAGAGAGAGAGAGAGAGAGAGAGAGAGAGAGAGAGAGAGAGAGAGAGAGAGAGAGAGAAGAGAGAGAGAGAGAGAGAGAGAGAGAGAGAGAGAGAGAGAGAGAGAGAGAGAGAGAGAGAGAGAGAGAGAGAGAGAGAGAGAGAGAGAGAGAGAGAGAGAGAGAGAGAGAGAGAGAGAGAGAGAGAGAGAGAGAGAGAGAGAGAGAGAGAGAGAGAGAGAGAGAGAGAGAGAGAGAGAGAGAGAGAGAGAGAGAGGGAGGGAGAGAGAAATTAGTATTTTTTTTTTTAAATAATGCTATAAGTACTATAAACTTATTGCCCTTTTGTATTAGAGATAACAATAAATTTTAGTTTTGAATTTGAAAAAAAAATTAAATAAAATAATGGGTTATAAAGCTTATAAATAGATTTTAGACGCTACTTACAAATGTCAAAAAAAATCCTGAGTAACAAATCTAAAAATAAAATTCCAGGAAGCTAGTAATGCTTTTTATATAATATCGTTTATAAATGAATGTCTTGCCTCTTTAAAATGAATAATTCATCAATGTCACGACTTCAACAAAGCCTCGAATAATGAAAAGGACAAAAGGTTTTAAATAACTTCTATTTTCATTGTTCCTTTTATTTAGAATAAATCTGCTTTTATTCACCTGGAATGATTTTCATTATATATATTTTATATTTAATATACTAATATAATATATAAGATAAGATAAATATAAAATATTACTGTTATAATAAACTTTTTTTTTCTTTCGCTTAAATAAATGTATTCAAAAAAATAAATGGATTCCATTTGTTTCAGTGGTGGAAAATAATTGAATTAAAAAAAAAAAAAAAGGGACGGGTTGAAATCTAACTAAGTAGGACCGTACTTTATCACGGGAGGGCTGATATCGAAAGAGGAAAAAATAAATGAAGGTTGAAATGAGGACTTTTTCTTCTGGATGGAAAGGAAAAACAGAATTAACAATCAAAAAACAAAACCCAAGACTGGAGTCCTCAAGAAGATTGCTTCTTGAGATGTTTACTCGAATGGCGAAGCGATACGTTTCTAATTAAAGAACATTAAGCTGTAATCAGCATCTAACTAGATGTTAATTAACTATTCAACAATATTTGGGAAACATTATATGAAAGAGAATGTTAAGACAAGATTACTGTTCAGAAACTTATTAGAATTTATAAAACTATTAAAACTACAAATTTTAGGTTGTGGTGCTCGTTTAGTTCAAGTAAGTGAAAGTGCAAAACGTGGCCGATTAAGTTGAGGGAAGAAAATCTTATTAATGTCTTATAAAATAGCATTTTATTTGATCCCTAAAAGGATAATCACTCTAGTGAATTTAGAAGGTCCCATAATCCGGAATTCAGGGACAATTACACAGCTCTGCAAACAAAATTTTTTTGTCAGCAGCATGAGATACTTTAGCTGAATTATATGCTTTAAAATGCCCTGATTTCAGGAGTGATGTCTATTTTTTTCTATCACATAAGGGTTTTTTGCTAATTCAAACACAAAACAATGGTAAAAGCACTAATCAAAATTATTATCAAACAATATTTTTTTACAACCAATGAAACATTATTCTGTGACATAAAGTAACAATATTACACTTATCCATGTATAAGAAAAACCTTTATGAAACATTTTCTTCTTTTCCTTGATACTTCGCCGAGTTCTTTTCTGATTTCCATCTTTAGTTTCCCGCTTAAGCATCCAACAGTAGTCTGCAAGCATAGTGACATCCCATCTTCCTTAGTACCATCTCTCAATATCATGGACATCCTGGTGAAAACGCCCTCCCTGTTCTTCACTGTAAGCTCCCTGGTTTTCAGGAAAATCTTCTACGTGGGAATGTAAAAAATGAAACTTCAAGCTCATCTTGCAGCCTTGAGCTTCATATGCTGCTAGCATCCGTTGATGAATGGTTTTGTAGTCAGGATCCTTAGTGTTTCCCAAAAACTTTCGCACTACATCCTTGAACGATAACCAAGCTTCTTTTTCCTTCTCATTCATACTTTACACAAAGAGGGTGTCGGTTAAAAGTTTTCTTATGTCGGTTTCAGTGAAAATTCCCTCTTTCAACTTTGCTTCTGATACCTTCGGGAATTTTGTGCATAGATATTTAAAAAAGTCCCCATCCTTTTCTAACGATTTTACAAATTGTTTCATCAACCCCAATTTGATATGGAGAGGAGGCAACAAAACCTTTTTTGGTGGTACTAAAGTAGTATTGATAACAGTTTTCTCTCCAGGTTTTAAAGTTTCTCGGTGTGGCCAATCACTTTTAGACCAGTGCTGTTCTTTAGCTCTACTATCCCACAAGCATAAGAAGCATGGGTATTTAGTATAGCCTGGCTGCTGACCCAAAACCATCGTGACTAACATACATATAATAATAATCATAATGCTGCAAAACACGAAAAACCTATATGATAGAACTTTTGTAATTTTTTTCCTGTTTTTGGCAGGTCAAAATCTATAAGAAAATGTTAAAAAATTCTTTGCAGTTTTTTAGTCACAGAACTGTGTTATCCTGAGGGTATAGTTGAGATAATAGAATTAAAATTGATATCTAAAGTATTTGGATTTAATTATAGCCAAACTTTATAAAAGGTTATCAATGTAGAAGGGCACACCGAGATGATGGGAGGATTGTGTCAGTGTTGATCAAGGGAGTACGGCTTTTGAACGGTTGGACAGGGGAGAGGTTTATAGTCAGTGATCGGTGATATCCACATTTAGCGTATAAGGATTTATTCTTTTTTAACATAGAACACGTTTTACCGGTGAACTACTTGGTCTAAAGCGATAGGTTTTTGAGGAACATTACGTTGGTGTTACGCGTAGTTTGATATTAGGAGAGTAGGAGCAGTTAGGAGCTCAACTCTTCATATACTAAATAACCACTAACTTGACTAGGAGGCTCTAATGGTTGAGCTCCTTTAGACTCAATTTCTCCTACTATGATATAAAACATTTTGACTAGGACCGATCTTCCTCGATGCCTTTCGGCTGTTCAAAATTTTTGTTTAAATAAGAAAGGTTTGAACCTCTATTTTCGAATGTAGGATTTTTCACATGCAATGTGTTTTACCCGTGGCCTCATTGGTCAAAAGCGTTGCGTTTTTAGGGAACGCGACGGAATTACGCGTAGTTGGACACGTTTTATCTCTGTTGGTGTTGCTCGAATCGAAAATTTGCTAAACGTTAACTTATTAGAAATTAAATGGAATATATATATATATATATATATATATATATATATATATATATATATATATATATATATATATATATATATATATATAACTTACGATCGTCGGACTACGATGAATAATACGATGAAAAGGGGATCGTATAAGCACTACGATGATATAAAAAAAACTCTAAGAAAAAGGGGACGTAATAAGCACTCACAATGTCTAGATAACAACTGATTTATTGTTCCTTTAATGCTCTATTTATATCTTAGGTACATTATTTACATGCTTAACTCTAAGGATTAATTTTAAATGGGTTGCAAAAAAACACAGCATACTTAATCAATCAAATATGACATTTTTACCAAAAAAAAAAAAAACCGTAATATCATATTTTTAAAATTTAAAGAATCTACATATTAAAATTTGATCAATCCAGCGGAATATACCGTAATTTAGGATATTAAAAAGATAATATAAACCTTATCGATGAAAAAAAATGTTAATAAAATAATATAAAACTATTTTTCTCAAACTGTTTGATAACAAAAACGATAAACGCCATATAACTAATATCAATAATAATAACAATAAATAATAACATATAGGAGCTATACTAGAACATAAGAGAAATAAATATAAAGAGAACTCAAGGGGGCCAATTTTTTTTTTTTTTTTTTGAAAAATAATTGTAAATAATTTTACTACCTGTGATACATTAAAGTACAAACTATCGCACATAAACTTCTAGCCCATTCACTTTATCAAGTACCATTCGGTGTTTGTCTTAAAGGAGTGGAGAAGTCAAGTTACCTTTAGAACAACCTACAAAGCAAACTTTTCATTATCTGCGTTTTGAAAAAGCTGTAAAAAGGGCATAAAGTACCTACTGGTATTTCGGCGTAAATGGTGTTTCTAGAGTAATTACAGGATTTTGGAAACCGGAAAAAAAACAGTATCAGCGCTCAGTGTGAAATACGAAACTTCCTAGTGAAAGAACTGAAACGAAATTGAGAAACTCTTACAAGAAGCTTACAAAGTATTCTGAGGTCTCCAAAGATAAGGGCTCTAGTGTGTGTATTTTTTGAGGTGGTTCTAACAATATTTCAAAATTTTCCAGCGCCATAAAATCAGTGCGGATTTATTATTAAATTCATTATTTGCGCACTCTTATACCAGGAAATAATTTGGAAAAATAAAAATAAATCCCTTTCTACACAATTAAATTACAAACTCAAGTAAAAAACACGTGTCTATATTATGATTAAATTATTTGGATGTTATAATTGTTTTTAAAGCAATTTTTTTTTAAATGTCATAAACCTCGCAGGTACAGAACACTAAGTCACATTTCCGTAATTTTACAGGGGAGCAGTTTAAAGAAAAAATATTTCATTTTCTGAACTGCTTATTATACTTATGTGTATGAAATAAATCTTGACTTTCCCATCCAGGCTAGAATAGGTTGGTAACCCGTCCTTACTGTCCTAATTGGAGTAGATAAGGGCGTTATGCCCTCCCCCCAAAAAATAAATAATTTTAAAAAAAATATGTAACTTGTATATATATATATATATATATATATATATATATATATATATATATATATATATATATATATATAAAATACATAAATACATCCTAAATAAAAGTTATTAACAAAATATTAAAACAAACAGTTTTAAGAACGTGAACACTAAATAATTGAAATAGCTGTTTGACACGAGACCTCAATTTTCATTTTATCCTTCACGTTTCATTCTAGGGAAATAGTTGTATTTATATATAATAAAACGTCACCATAGAAGCTTTGCTTTAAAATTCGTTAGTAATAAGTGCACAATTTTGACTTATCTACTTTTTCACGAAAGCCTTGGAACTAAAAAAAATGTATTTTATAATTGTTTGAAAGATAACAGTCAGAATTCTGGCAATTTCCTGTTGCAATCGAAAGTAACTAAACAAAGTACGGCAAAATAAATACTTTTAACGATTAAAAGTGAAAAATTCCTAGACTTTATTAAGTTGCTAGTTTTGTTATATGTTTAAATAAATATTATTTTTAAAACAAAACAATGGAAACAGAACCAACATGGAGAAAACACTAAACAGTAAGCCTCTAATGATTAAGCATGATTCTGGAGGCCGAGAGCCTTTCTGTGTTACGAAAGTCATTGTTGATGCTAATAATGGCCTCAGAGTACGCGTTTTGCTTTAGACCATTTTGCCCCTACTGTCAGTTTCGTTCAGCCTCAAGACTAAGGAAGAAGTATTATTATGATTTACTTTTCGAAATATTAATTTCGACATTCTTATTGAATTTTTGGTTGTGTCTATTATTCTAGGAAACAATAGTATTCGATGTTATAAAAATGGAGTACATTGTTTACATACATTCATTGTAAGGAATAATATATTTTGTTTTCTTACCATTATTCTTTCTTAGTTCTAATTTTTTGGTAGGGGGCTTTTCTATTCTAAAAAAAATAACACCAACCCAAGCAAACGCTGGTGAAAAAATTATTATCAGCCGAACGATGCATGATTATAACTAGAGAAACAAATTTGACCAATATGCCAATTATAAAAATTGGGAAACCTGAAATAAACCATTCAATAAAAAAAAACAGTTATAGAACACTTTTTATGGTAAACCAGACAGTTATGGACATCCCACACAGTTATTGACAGCCTATCTTAAAAATTAAAAAATAATATAATCAGCCAAAAAAAAAAAATCATAAATTTCCTTTTAAATCCTACAATTCAACTGTGCAAAACCGTACTTTCAATTCTGTTTTTGTTTTTAAAAGACATCCTTAGGGAGTCAATAACTGATGCTACCTTATTTTTTGTCTCTATCCTGTAAAATAAATTTCAGGAATAATGCTTATTATAAACTTTCTTGCTTGGCTTAAAGTATAGTAATTAAGGAAAAATTACAGCAAATTTCAACTTTATTGAACTATTCTTTTTATAATTATAGTATGAATATTTCCGAATGTTTCCTTAAGGGTGTCAGTAACTGTCTGGTTTACCCTAATTATATATATATATATATATATATATATATATATATATATATATATATATATATATATATATATATATATATATAAAGATGAGGCGAGGAAATAAAAGAACAAAGAAAAAAATCTACTCTGGTACATACATAAATAAAAAAAAAAAAAAAAGCTCACTATAATTATTAACATAAATCGAAAAAATTAGACTAACAAAATTAAAACTATTTTTATAAGTATAAGAATTTATAAATAAGAGGAGAAATAAAATAACTAATAAATAAATAAGATTCATCCAAATCGGTGAAGGCTGGGGGTGAGAGAGGAGAAAAAATCACCTGCTGGTGGGTGAAGACGAACTTTGTAGGCGCCTCTATCTCAATACCAGGGACGTCTGGCCAAGACTGAACTTAGTTTGTTATACTCAACCATGATTCGTACTTTAATGCGTAACTTTAACATGCTTATAAATAATACGTAACTTGAACCGTTACTTATATAAACTTAAATTTGCATTTTAAGGAATTTATGAGTGATAAATTTAGATTTGAAAAATTTTTGATTTATTTAATTTATTAGATGATGGAGGTTCATCTTTTCTTTGAGTCTGCCTAACTTAAGAACTAAAACTAAAACTAAAAAAAAAAAAAAAAAGACTATCAATAACTTTATTGAACAAGTTATTCCCAGAAAATGGTAATTTTTATTAAAACTTTAAATACTTTAGGTTTATAATTTCTTTTATGGTCGGTAATTGAAGCTGTTCATTTTTCAACTTTGACTTTCTTTTTCGAATGCCATCTCCTTAACTATTTTTGTAATAATTTCATTTTGTAATGATTCCAAGCAATTTGTACAACCGTTGACAGATGCAGGAATATCGGTGCTCCATAGAGTAATTCCGGCCTTAAAACACATTTATAAATTATGAGCTTGAGCCGTAGTGAAAGACTCCTTGACAGTAGTAGGTAATAGAGTTTGTATGTTTTTGTCCTTACAGTTTTTAGTTTCTTAAAATCTTAAATGTCAAGATATAATAATTTATTAGAAATTTCGTTTGTATGTCAATTTAATTAAAACCTGACTGGAAGTTTTTTCTTTCCTTTTTGAAATAAAAATATTGCACATTTAGTTTTATTAACATTGACGTCAATATGAAGTTTCCTTAAGTCCTCCACAATCTTTTGACATGCTACTTCAGCTAGACCAAGGGCCATTTTGGCAATTAGACTACTACTTGTGATAGCTAAGTCATCAGCAAAAGCTGATGGCTTTGTGGTATTTAGCTCCAATAATGTTTTCTGTGGACATAGAAAAAAAGATAGGGGATAAAACCGCTCCTTGTGGGACGCCAGAAGTAAGAGGTACTTCTTTTGAAGAGGCTTTTCCATTTTTTTTTTTTTTTTTTTTTTTTTTTTTTTTTTTTTTTTTTTTTTTTTTTTTTTTTTTTCTTTTTTTTTTTTTTTTTTTTTATATAGAAGATTGTATTCTTTCATAAAAATTTTCCCATTGCTTATTATATTATATATTTCATTTTTACATCTATCAATTAAGATTGTAACCAATGCAGAAATAGTTTATTCATTATTATTTTATCTATATCTCTATTTACATTTATATTTTACAGACTAAGATTTCCCTTTAGGGTCTCCTGGGCATATGCCCATCCTGGCAATGCCAACTCCGCACCCCTACCCAGGGGATTTGGAGTTGCCGCAGTGTGTCGGGAACCTAATGGAACTTTACAATGAATAGCTGCATCCCTCCCGAGGGAATACCCCAGGGTCTTTCCATGGAATGGTATTCACCCTGGTTATCAACGGAAATCCGATTTATGGATTAAAAATAATTGAACTAGGATTCATAGTAAAACCAATGGAATATAAAGAGAGTTTGGACTTTGGAAAAAAAATAAAATAACGTGAGGAAACTATTAAATTCAACACAAAAAACATGTCAAAAGTCGTAAAAGTAATTATAGAATTAATCATTACCGATAAATCAAAACATTGAAGTATTAGATACTGTATTATTTCTGGGTCATAGATATATCACAAATATAAATTATATTTGATGCCATCGATATTAAGGAAAAAGGTTTGATTACAATGATTATTAGTCTTCTATATTGGTGTTCTTATATTGTGTTTATAGAAAACAAGTCATTGATGAAAACCTAATCGAAAATGGATATATAGCGACAAGACACATGGTCAGCTAATTTCACAACTTATAGGGAGCGGGCGCACGAAGGTGCGTGACTAGAAGGTAGATTGCACCGAATAGAAATATCGCGGGTCGTGACCTGATAGTTCAATGGATTTCCAACTAAATCCTCGTCATAATGTTACAAATAAAGAAGAAACAGGATAACATTTAATACGAAAAACAAAATTTATGCGTCATTATAAAGTAAATGACAACAATCCATACTAAGACCCTTTAAAGATATAAAATGATAACTGAGTCTGTGGTAAAATATCTTAACACCAGAAGTCCTTAATGATTTATTTTTATTGAGTGTTCGATAAATTAAGGGAGGCATATGTTTTTTTAAATAAAACTAAAATAATTTTTAAAAAAATGTATAAATCAAAATACTCTTCATTTCATTTGAGGTACGCATGATGGTATAGAAGGATCAATACCATTAGGATTGCTGAATTAATTGCCACTTCGATTGGAATTATTTTATTAGAAAACTATTTTCGAATACTAAACGTCCACCTTTAGTTCTATAACATACAAAATTTTCAACATAGCACTACGTTACATGGATGATATATCATCAAGTTTTCAAACATTTAATTAAAGAAATCAAATATTGGTACTCATCTGAGGAAATCTAACAGGTATCTGAAATATATCCATCGTGAAAGGGGGAAGGGCCCAGATAGGATACATTTTTTGGATTTTTACCTTGGGATTTCCCCTATGACTCATTTGATTTTTCCGTTCCCAGTGGAAACATGGGGAACATGTTTTAGAACTGAAGATGAATGTTTTACATTCGAAACTAGTTTTCTACTAAAATAATTCCAATAGAAGTGGCAATTAATTCATCAATCCTAATTACGCTTCATTTCTTTCAATACATTTATGCTAATGTATTGGCTCTTCTGAAAAGAATTCTGCATCCTTATGACTAGTTATATACATGGATAGTTAGAATTCCCTTCCCCTGTAAAAACTGCCTTATCTGCCCATTAAATTCACCTCAAAAAGTAGTATTCTTCAACACAATCTGCAATCAGAAGCTAACGGCAAAATTGAGGTCTATGTTCATTATCATTGGATTTTAAACATTACATTGAAAATCTAATAAAATAAATCCTAAATAATATTAACAAATAGATAAATGTAATAACATAAGATCATCTGATCTGGTGTCACTTTATTGACAGTTTTCCTTTATTTTCTATTAAACAATTATTTTTTTCTTTGCTTTTTATTCCAATAAAGAGTTTATTATGTTAAAAATGCACATTTTCATTAAGGGATTGTCGTAATGTTTTATTTACACAAGTAACTGATTTGTATGCCAAATAAGAACACCATATTTTTTCGGTTTTAAAAGTAAATTTATCCATGAAATAGAAACAAAATCATTACGTTTAACATATCATTAAATTAAAAATTAAATTTGCAAGTTTTTGTGAGTTTTGACGTTTTTTTGGATAGTTTTTCAAAAAACGGTGAGCGTTGAAGTAATATAAGACATTGTGACATCCCCAAATAAGGTTAAGATCAAGCCGTTCTTTAGATACCAAGTTTGTAAAATGCAAGGTTACAGGTACTTAGCTGTTATAGAAAATTTAATGCTAAATCCGAAATTGTGGTCAAAATTTGAAAAATATTTAAACAAAATGGAGATATTACAGTTTTAATGGGAAAAACGTGGTTTCCTCAAAAAAGTCATTGATTTATCGTAAATCTGCAACCGATTGGAATAGAAAGGTGAGATTTGCGGCATTTTGCTACATTCTTGATCTAGTTTTTTTTACACTAAGAGATACTCACCCTGTATATGCACTGCAAATTAACGTTAAACGCAGCTAAAACTCAAGCAATTGCCATAGGATCACATTCCCTTCTTCATTTAAATGCCAACATTCCCACATTATTCCTTAATGGTCATCCAATTACTTTCCATTCCTCTGTTAAAAATTTAGGCTTAACCATTGATCAAACCCTCTCCTGAAAATCCCATATTGCACAAATCTCCCGAAGGTCGATCGGTATCCTAAAACTATTTCACCCGCCCGTCACCTCCTTCCCCTACCCACACGCAGACTCCTAGTATCCTCCCTTATCTTCCCCCAATTTGACTACGGTTGTGTGATATATGGCGGGCTCTCGACGGTTCTTGAGGACAGATTAAAACGCATCATGAATTGCTTCATTAGGTTTGTCTTCGGAACCTCGAGACGTTCCCATGTTTCGCATCTCTACACTGAGTTAAATTGGCTGTTCCCCTCCTTCCGCAGAAAATACTTCCTAGGCACCTATCTATACCAAGTTATCAACACCCGTCACCCTCCCTTTATTTACAGTAACCTGAAATTCAAGTCCGCTATCAAATCACTGCATACAAGATCTCGTCTTTCCGATCTCTATACTCCATCCCACAGAAGTACTGCATTCCAACGTTCCTTCCTTGTCCGATCCTCTACTCTTTGGAATTCCCTCCCCCCCCCCCCCCTGTATCCGCAATGCTTCTTCCCTTGGAACATTCAAATCACTATTCTTTCACCATCTTCTTTCCCTCCAACTCGACGCTCTTTAATGGTAAGGATGTATGTACTATATATGTAATCGTCTAATTTAATTACTAAGACTGTCAGACATAAAACATAAGCATAAATTATATTTTGATTATGATGTTTTAATTGTTTGTAATGATAATTTTTGATTTTCTATCTTTTATTTTTCTTCTGTTTTTTTTTTTTTTTTTTTTTCTCTTTTGCAATTTTATTTACAGTATTAACCTCTATTTTGTATACTCATTTTTTTCACCCTCTTTTTATTTAAAGTTTTTTCTTTTTCTAGTTTTTCTCTGTATCTTTTTTTCATACATATTTGTATTCAGTTTATCTATGTTATTTTACTTTTAACAGCCTCTCGGCCAGTTATGATCTTACTTTATGTTATTTTATGTTATTCTTAAGGTACTTTGTCCCAGAATAAAGTTTTCTTTCTATTCTATTCTATTCTATAATATTATTTAATAGCATTTAACGCGATAAAAGAAACTGTTCATACTTTTCAATTTTTACAAAATTTTAGTTCAGGTTCTTGGATAAAATGTCTCAATTTTTGAAATAGTACTGTCTATTACATTTTTTTTGTAACATTACTATTTGGATATATAAATATAAAGTAGCAGATTTTTTATTCATTAATGTTATTTTTACAGCACAGTTCATTTACAAGTTTTAATATAAATAGTAATAGAGTTACATAACTTATTACAGTTTATCCTATCATTATTGAACGACAGGAGTGATTATTTAAAAGGAAGCAAGTCATATTAAAAAAAAGAAGCTTATTACTAGGGATCGGATTTTCATGTATTTAAAAATACGAAACATTTAATTGAAATATGCATTTATTATCGTTAAATATGTGGTAAATATGTGATTTTCTTAAAATATTTACAGAAAAATTTAAGTAAATTGGACATTTTTTTTTATGAAAATGGATTTTTTTTTTCAGTTTATAATGATATATACAACAAAAGAACACTTTTACAATTTATAATAATTATTAGGAACAAAAGAATTTTTTTTACAAGTTATAATTATTTATACAACAAAAGAACATTTTTACAGTATATAATAATAAAAGATGTTTTAAATTTTCAATTTTGAAAACTTCTCTCTGCGAAATTGTTAGCAACCACATGGAATTTCAAATGTTGGAACGTAAAGTGACGATGATCTGTCTTACTCTTTAGGCTATATCTCCAAAACTATTAGTCAGATCTAAAATTACTTTTTTCTTCTAAAAGCTAGTTAAATATACTATTAGGCGTCATATATCAAGTTTAAATTATGTCTCATAAAATACACATACCAGAACGCTAGGATTCCCGTTCTTTTGTGAATCACGTTTTTAAGGATATTTTTCACTATAACTCGAAAACTATTTATCCGATATCAAATTTCTTTTTTTCATCGCAAAGTTGATTAAATTTACAATTTGTTCATATATATGTAATTTATATTAAATCCCATGAAATACCCAAGCCAGCCCACTGAGCTTGTCATAATTGTTAAAACACACACATTTAACTTGCTAGCGTGGGTGTTTCACGAGATTGAATATAAATATATAGGATCTAATAGTAAATTTAACCAGCTTTGAGATAAAAAAAAAAATTGGGGATCGGACAAATAATTTCGGAAATAAGCCGCAAGTTGGCCAATGTCTACAATTTTTCCAAGACCATAATTTCGCAAAAATGGACCGATTTTGGTCCCAGCAATATTTAATATTTGTAGACTTTTTTTGAAAAAAGCTTCGTTTTCGTGTAATAGGTAAAAACGAAATTAATCGGTATTTTGGGCGTTTTTTGCGATTTTGAATAATCAACCAATCGCTGCCGTGGTTGTTAAGTTCAGATTCGGATTCAGCACCCCAAAAAACATGAAGATTCGTTAAGAATAAAAGATCTGCAGTTTTTCTTGAAAACGTCCTTTTGGAGCCTTATTTTACTGAACTATTGTACCCACTGTGATTCACAGCCCTGCAGTCTGTGATTCATAGTCTCTGTCAACCTCCAAATTGAAAAATATGTGGAAATATGTACTTACATCTGATTAAATATGTGGAAATATGCATTTATTTCGATCAAATATGTATAAATATGCAATAACATCCAAATATGTGGAAATATGTGAAATAAAAGTAGGCTCAAACTGCTTGAAAAGTGTCAGTATGAACTCTTATAGTAGAAAAACGTCTGAAAATTGCCTAGTAAAAAATATGTAAATACGTACGAATCCGATCCCTACTTACAAAAAAAAAAAAAAAAAAAAAAAAAAAAAAAAAAAAAAAAAAAAAAAAAAAAAAAAAAAAAAAAAAAAAAAAAAAAAAAAAAAAAAAAAAAAAGGACCGCATCAAGATTCTTTATAATTTTTTTTTTTTAAGTTTTTTAAATTAGGACCATTTTATTTAATATAATATTTAGATTTAAAAAAATAAATAACAACGTCTCTTTTTTGGTTTACTAAGAGTATTTTTATATTGTGGATTTAATAAAAAAGGAAAGTTTGAGCTTGATGTCAATCGCTGAAAAATGATAAAGTTATGCACATCAATTACTGTCATTCAAAGTTCTGTGGTGAACAAGAAAAACCCATATGAGATTTTCAATAAACCTAGGTCATTTTAGTTATTTTATTTTTTTAAATATAATATTACGCAATAGTAATATATTTTTATCTATAACATAAAAATATGATATAAGTCATTATTATTCGAAATGATGTGATCTTGATGTCATATGTAAAATTCATGACGGGATTTCTAATTCCTTAATTCATAATTTTTATAATTACAATATATTTATTAATCAAATTTCAAGTTACAAAGTCTGAAAAGAATCTGGATGAGGGATCTTTTTGGTTAATTCAAGAAAAACAAAATCTTAAATTAAGGGCCACAGGATTCTATACCCTTCGTGCCTTCCACGCCAAGTATTGTACCATTTCAACAAATTTAAGTATTGTAATAAATTTGATTAAGATGGTCAATAACGATGTGAATTGAATAACAGTGTGAATAACGATTCGAAGTCGCATGAATTAAGGGAAAAAAAGTATGGAATTCGTTTCAAAAGCTTCATTCATAACAGTAATGCGACCTATTCCGGCAAACGAAATTTAGCTTTTGGGTCCACTAAGCTATTTGATTTTTTTCTTAAGGATTCCCTTTAATCCAAAATTCTTCGTTAAATTCTCCATGATTCTTATTATGTAACAATTCAATTTATCCATAATGATATTAATGTTACTAATTTGGCTACAGATATATCCTTTCAAGATAAACTCCCAACTTGTTTCTCACTCAATTCCCAATAGCTCTCCTAGGCCTATGAAAAGAAGAGGGCCTAGAGACCTTCAAATATTGAACTTTTTTTAAAGTAATACCAACGTAGTTGATAAGTTATTGTGATAATTTTTCACATTTATCAAATATATAATTAATATTTAAAATAAACAAAATCATTATATATCATATTCGAAAATATTTTCTGGTAACATACAAGATCAAATATATATTTATATATTCATCCAAAATTTTAATTTTACAAGAATATTAATATTACTTTTTCAATTAAAAACTAAATCTCCTAGGTTGTTCGAATAATTAATAATGATAACTCAATTAATATCCGAAATATTAATTATTAACAGACACCACGAAAATTGATCTTCATCAAAATTAAATACATTAGTGTTGAGTGCCTTGAAATGAAAAGGTTATGTTAAGCATGCATTGCAGTTAAGCTGTACAAGACTAGCCTAACTACATCCTAGACGGATATCGGAGTTTCAGAGAATACTGCCTATTTACATAATAAATAAAATGAAGTTTTCTTAATTATACAATACTTTACTAATAAAGTAACACTGATATTGAAACATTTTTTGGTCAAAAATAACGTGTTATTTAAAACTGTTTATTTAATTCATTGAATAATAATCCTAAAAAAAATAAATAAAAAACTTTAAAATCAGTTTTCAGTAAATCTGCTGCTTAGTATGGAGCTGCATGAACGGAGAGCCTTGAGGAATTTTTTAATCTGCCAAAACGAAACAGATGAAAAGGAATACAAGTTTAAATCTGAGAGGAATGTAATAAAAACAAGGAAATACGTCGAAAATAAATGTTTAACCAGACGTAGAATTTAAATAAAGGAAATATCATAACAGGAGGTGATACAAGCAAATCAACAATCAGAACGGCATAAAACAGTACTAAAAAAAAAATTATACATACAAAATATTAAGGAGGATATAAAGATGTGGTCCGATACAGATATAAAAATATTATGTTAATTCAGTCAAAAATGTTAATTCTGTCAATAGGTTAAATCACTCCTTACTTTTAATTTAATCACCTTACCAGTTATGGGCAGGCTAATACAATTATTAAGAAGATAATTTACAAAAATACATTCCGTTTTCTTATAATTTATTTACTCTTAATGGGGACGATCACCATATTGTATGCAGTCATTGTTTATGTAGAAAAACTAACGAGAAGTTTGGCTATAAATTATACTCTGATAAATGGTTGTTTTAATACACATCTTACTATTATTGCATGAACTTACTATGGATTTCTGAACAAAATTATGTAATAAATAATGTATCAACGAAATTCCCTTTTAAATCTACCAGTTCCCTTAACATTTTAGTTCCGTTTTATTTATTTATTTTTGTATTTTTTGACATGGATAAATCCTTGTTAGGAGTCTCTATAAGATATATATTCGGTATAAGATAAAAATACAAATAACTGTAAAATAGAGAATACAGCAAAAAAAAAAATTAATTCACAAATTCAAAATGATGATTAATAATAACAAAGTAAACCTACGGACAACAAATTTCAAATATTAAATTACACATAAAAAAAAAATCAATTACCACATTAGTGCATGGTATAAAAACATTATGTGTAGGTAATAAAGTAAGGGGAAGGCTTAATGTATTAGTTCGCTAGTTTAATAGGACTAGTGGTTAGAACTCTGTAGCATGTCACTGCTTGAGTGTAATCCACTTTTATGTAAAATGTCAAAGCGTGGTTTTCGACGAATTTCGTTTTATGAGTTTGAACTAAGTCGGGACGAGACTCAAAGAGCGAGAAACATTAACGAAGTTTGGAGTGATGTCAGTGTAAGTGGGTGCACTGTTTAACAGTGGTTTAAAATTTATAGGAGAGAGATTTTAGCATTGAAGGCAAGTAAGGTCATGGTACGTCCCCGTCCCTAGATGAACATGTTCTGAAAGAAAACAGCAGAAAAACTATTCGAGCACTTACAGATAATCCCTCAGTCATCGAATCCGACGCTTCTGACAACCTCGAGGTAATGGTAAAGTTAAAAAATCTTGAAACTTGAGCACCTCATGTATAAAGAATTTTGCACTGCATTTCTTTGCCGAAATAGAAACAAAACTTTCCATTAGTCCAGTCAATAAACATATTTGAAAGCGCATGAAATATGCGATTATTTTTTACCTCAGGGTTTCGTTGAGAGTAGTTAGAAGATAAACATACTAAAAGTACCCGCCCCTTGGGAGTGAGCAAACGGTGGAGGGGAGGGGAGAAGGTCCTATGTTTGGGTTTTTCGATCATATCTCGAAAACGTTAAATTCTAGAAAAATATGTTTCCGTTAAAAATTAAAGCTAATTAAATTTCCTATAAAGTTGTTTATTAACATGTTTGTCGAACATCAAACTATTTTCGAGATATATGATATTGAAAATCGATAATTTTCACAAAAAAATTATTTTTACTTGACTTTTTGTCCAACATTTGCTTTAAGTGCCAGTTATTTATATATGATAGTATATATCTAGTTAATTAATTGCACTACATCCTTGATTTTGACATTTTTCGTGTAATTCACTAGAAGCAAATGTTTGACAAAAACTGAGATAAAAATTATTTTTTTACGAAAATGATCGATTTTCGAAGACTGCAGTAACTTCGAGAGGCAATTCTAGGTATCATTTTATAGCTCGATTCTCATCCGTTTTATAGATATTTTTAATTTTATATTTTATCAAGAAATTTCTAATTGTTATTAATAAATAAATAATTGTCTATATTTCCCGGACTATTAAACCCAGAGCAATTTCAATGTGCTCATTAGAAAGAAGATTAAATTTCATTTAAAATAAACTTATTTAGACTTCAAAGTGGCAGTGTCCAGTATATAGCAAGTTTCTTATTCCATTCCAGAACTTTGACTGCATTTTTCTCAAAAATATTGCATATGTTACAAACCTGCACTACCCAAACGAAACTTGTACACACAAACACCTTTTTAACAATAGTAGAAGGGAGGGTATAGTCTCGTGCAAGAGACACCATAACAGATAAGTTTTCTAATCATTTTTGAATAATTGTAACTTTAGAGGCACTATATAACAGCAAAAAAAAAAAATAAATGAAATAAAAAAATAATTAACAAATAAATACAGTAAATGAAGTAAATAAATAAATGAATAAAGTAAATGAAGTAAATAAATAAAGGAGAAATAAAAAAAAAAAAAAATAATAATAATAATAGTAATAAACGGCAATATCAGTTGCTTAACAAAAAATTAATAATAATAAACAGAAAAAAAAATATATAAGAGAATAATAATATAGACAAAACAAATAGGTGAAGTAAGAAATAACTAATAATACAATAAAATTGTAGTAATTAGAGTAGTAGTGGTTGTAACGAAGTGTTGTAACGAAGAAGTAAATACGAAATAAAATAGTAATGGTGTTTACATCTGGATGTCTTGCATGAGTCTTGGTTTCAATCTCTGCGGGAAGTTGTTTGAGCTCCTATGTTGAAGGCTACTGCACCTTTAACCCCTGGTAACTTGCTATGAAACCTGGTGTAGCATTTTTTGATGTAATCGTCAATGGGTTCTATTTCTAATTCGCGGTGTAGCTGACTATTTCTTACAAACCAGGGAGCATCTACTGCAATTCTCAGGACCTTGTTTTGGAAAGATTGTAGTTTCTTCCGTTTAGTTGAGGATGCAGCTCCCCACACTTCACAACCATACATCATTAATGGCCTGAGTATTGTTTTGTAGACAAGGATGGTTTATTTGGTTTAAGAGTGGATTTTCTGTTTATTATCGAGTACAGCATTGCCAGCCTTGCGTAGGTCTGTGTAAGTTTAATATTGATGTGGTGGTTCCAGGTAAGGCGACGATCGAGATGAACACCAAGGTATTTTACTGCCTCATTAGATGGATTCCACTGAAGTCTGTTTCCGTTTAGAACCAGTTCCGGTGGGTCTGTTGGTCGTCTGAGGGTAAAAATTTTAGCAATACATTTTTGAATATTTAAATTGATCATCCATTTGTCAAAGTACTTTTCTAGTTCGTTAAGGTGAGTTTGAAGGGTATTTCTAGCTATTGTTATTTTCGTGTTGCGAAAAAAACTGCCGTGTCATCAGCGAACATAGCTATGGAGGTTTCGGAGGATTGGATGATATCGTGAAGATAAAAGTTGAAGAGGATGGGCGATAGAACTGATCCTTGTGGAGTACCGGCACTGATAGGTCTGGTGGTTGAGATGGTGTTGTTTATTCTAACGGTGAAGGTTCTGTTATTGAGAAAAGAATGTAGAATATCATATAGATATTTTGGAGTGCCTATTGATTTAAGTTTATATAAAAAGACCCTGATGCCATACCTTGTCAAATGCTTGTTGAAAATCTAAAAATGTGACAAGTGTATGTTTTTTCATTTCAAAACCGTTTACTATAAATTCTGATAATCGTGATAGTTGATGCGCTGTGGAATGACTGATCTGAAATCCAAATTGAAAATCTGGAATAATGTTTATATTTTGAAAAATGAAGTAAGGCGCCTTTTTATAAACTGATTCCAGAAGTTTTCCTAATATTGGTAAGAGGCTTATAGGCCTGTAGCTGCTGATTTGTTTGACGTTTTTCCCTGGCTTGTGAATAACTACCAGTTCAGCCTTTTTCCAATTATCAGGAAAATAACCAGTCCGCAAGCAACTATTGAAAATTGAAGTTATTAAAATGATAGCTTTTCTCGGTAATTGCTTAATGGCAATAGCTGGAATTATATCATGACCAGGACTTTTTTTTGTTTTAAGTCTTGTAATAAATTCGAAAATTTCTTTTGGAGTTGTAAATTTCAGTGGAATTTGTGCTGTTGCTAGTGGTATTGATACAAATTCATTAATCTCATCATATGCTAAATTTATTCTTGACGGACCTATTTCACTTGTAGGAATAGAAAATGTTTTTTCAAAATAGTCTGCAAAGGCCTCAGCTTTCTTCACATCGCTCGTTATGAAATCGCCATTTTCTAATAAGCTTGGAATTTTTTCGTGTTTGTTTAACAGACGTCTAGTAGCCTTCCATAGGGATTGATCATTTGGATCCAGGTTTGTAACATAATTTTTATATTGTGAAAAAGTGAAGTTTTCTAATTCTATTTTGACAGTTTTTCTTAATTTGTTCCATATTTTTTTTGAAATATGGATTTTTTGTTCTTATCCACTGTCTTCTAGCTGAATTTTTTTCTCGTATTTTTGATAGAATAGAATTTGGAACGTTTTTTTAAAAAAATGTTTCTTTTTTTATGGAAAGGCTTTACTGTAGACTCATTTATGCATTTTGATATGTTTTCTGTAAATTGTTTTATTGCTTCATCTATTTCATGTTTATGTTGGAATTTTTTTTTTAAACAAATATTTTCTTCCATCAATTGTTTGTACGTATCCCAGTTAATGAATCCTTTAATCATGGAACTCCGAGTGATAATTTCAGGAGTTTCGGTTGAGAACTGAATCAATATTGGGATGTGGTCCGAATTTAGAGCAGCTATTGTTTTGCTTGTGACAGGTAGACTGATGTTTGTTGATAACATAATATCTAATATGTCAGGCGTACACCCTTTTCTAAAAAATGTAGGTTCAGTAGGTGCAGTAATTTGAATATTGTTTCTAGAACAAATGTCTAGTAATTTACTACCATTCGAGTTTGATTTACGACACCCCCAGTATATATGTTTACAGTTCATATCACCCAATACTAAAGTAAATTCATTCGGAGGTAATAATTTAAGAATTTCTTCTTCTTTGAGCTTTTTATTTGGAGGCTTATATACTGCTGTGATAACAGTGCTGGGAGTAGAGTTGAGACGGATGGATATAAATTCGATATTAAATATGTTGAGAATAATATTTTCAGAGAAGCTAATATTATTTCTGATGATGAGAGCTACTCCACCAGAGGCTGTCGAGCTGTTCCTGTCTTTTCTCAAAATTATATATCCTGGTATATTAAATTTAATATTACTTGAAAGGTGTGTGTTTCAGATATACAGGCTATATCGATGGAGTTTGATTCTAGAAATATTTTAAATTCACTTTTTTGTGAAAAAATACCATAAGCATTCCAGTTTAAAAGATTTAGTTTTTTTATTCCAGAGGCCATACTAAAATAAATATAGAAACATTAGGAATGTAGCAAGTATAATGAAAATAAACATATTGATTATAACGGGTGGGGAAGGAATTAGTAACAGTCGATGGGCTGTTGTTTACACTAAGGCCCATTTGTAAAGAAGGAGGTTACTAGCGAACTTAAATGTTTCATTATTTGTGATAAATATGGTTTTATAGCATTGATTATGATTTTTGTAATAGCGGTCAATATGTTTTCACTGTCATCTTCGGTGTTATTTTTTTTCTTGAGGTTGTTGTTCAGGTGATAAGGCAGAAGAATACGAAAAATGTGGTGTGGCTTTACGAAATGTTTTACGATTTGATGGGATTTCTTCATTTTTATTTTCGATATTGCTTGGAACGGCAGGTGAGTTGGTTTTGTTTTTTATTGTTTGATAATATGGGCAACCTCTGTAGCTAGCTGCATGTGCTTCATTACAATTTACACAATATGGCTTATCGGTGAATTTGAGGGGACATTTGAAAAATGATGTTTTTCCTTACATTTAACACACCTAGGTTCTAAACGACAATAATTCTTTGTGTGACCGAATCTTTGACAGTTGGTACACATGGGGATGTCATTGTTTTTATTTTTTGGTTCTACTGAAATTAGAGCAGAAAATAAATTTTCGAGTTTAAAAATATCTTTAGCTTTTGTATTATTAACTATTGAAACTGAACAAAGAGGGGTGGGTTTTTTTTTCTTTATTTAATATTCTCGAAACGTATAAAACATCGAATCTTTAGATATTAGTTCAGATTTTAGCTCTTCATCCGTAATGGAGTAGGGCACCTTTCTTATCACAACATTAAGAGTTTTATTTTTATCTAATGAAAAAGTATGGTATTCGATTTTTTCTTCGAATGGTATACCATGAATAGTGATAATTTTTAAAATTGATACTGAAATCACTTATTAATTACAAAAACAGGGATATGGAACATCGGCATTTTGGGAAATACTGAGAGAATACTCAGAAATGTTAAATATTTTCATTATGTTTCGTTAATAGAAAAGTAATTTAATCACTATTACCTATTTATCTTATTCTAATATTTATAATTTAAGAAACTTTTAAGATAGTTTAATTAAAATTTACATTCTTAATTTACAATAATTGTTCAAAATGTCCTCCCTCTTCTCTCATACACAGCACCGATCTTCTTCTGACTGCATCTACTGCTAGGCGAAGTTCATCATGATTTTGCCGCATTGTATTGAGCATTTGGAAATGATGCCCAGAATCGCCTCTCGAATTTAATGCAGTCTTCTGCTGAACACCCTGTATAAACAATTTTATAGGAAATTAAACGAGCTTTACTTTTTATCCGAAACATATTGTTTTAGAGTCCACCGTGTTCGAGATTTAATGAAGAAAAACAAAAATGTTACCTTCTTTCCTTCATTAGCCCAACACCCAGGAGCGAGGACTTTTAGTATGATGTTTTTTCCCTAACTACTCCTTACGAAGCCATAAGGCAAAAAATAATCGCATATTTCATCCACTCTACATCCCTCATTGGACTATAGTCAGAAAGTCACTTTTGATGAAAAGCGGATTCTCTACAATTCCAAACTTTCCGGATAATACCTCGACAAAGGAGAAGCATTAAAACATTTTCTAAAGCTTCTGACTCACCAAAGGAAGGTACTGGTTGCTGTAAGTGGGCTTCATTTCGGCTGATTTACTATAGCTTTTTGAACCCTGAGGAAATTATCAATTTCAAAATATATTGTCCTCAAATCGATACTATGTACCAGAAATTGACAATAATGCAACCATCTTTGGTAAATCGGCAATACATTATTCTACTACACGATAATGATCGACCTCATGAAGACCACACTAAAATTGTTTGAGCATGATTACGAGACGCTGTTTTTTAGATAACGGAACCATTTTTTGAAGACATGCATAATTATAATTCACAATCACAGTTTGACTGAAAATGCGTATTTAGAATTTGTTCTTAATAATAAGTTGTCAAAAAAATATCGACAGTTATTGAGAAAGTTTTAATTAATAAAAATTGTTATTTTTTTTTAATTTAAAATAATAAACCAGCATTTTTTACGGCCAGTCCAATAGATTCTGTCTCCTAACTTCAGAGGACCCCCTGATCAACGACGGGAGCTAATAGAAGTAGGTACTAGGTCTTTAGTGGAAAAGAAATTTCAAAAAATTGTTCACTGAAACATCCGAACAGCAGAAGAGAAAAAAAAAAAAATTTGAAAGTCCTCTTCATAGTCAAAACTGAAAATTAACGCTGAAATGATTCGCGTATACCAGGAAAAATAATTGCAATATTTATATTAAAATATTTTATTCTCACTGATATTTAAGTACCTATTTTATTTGTTTATGTTTAATAGTTTTGTAATAATTTAGGTATCGTTGTTATTCACAGTTTTTCACCTTTTACATACAAATGTAGTTTAAATATCCAATAATACATTTTTAAAAAAACAAAAAAACAATAAATATATCATATAAAGATGGTTTTAGGTATAAAGTAATTTATATTTACTTTTTTAGTATAATGCTTATTTACAAAGGAGGAAAATAAGCATGATATGCAAATTTAGAAAGCCTTAATAACCAGACCCTGGCGTACAAACATTATATCGGCAAACGACCGTACTGAAACATGAGCCTCCACAAGTCCATTAATGTTTCCCCTTTGTGCGGTAGTTACAGAGGCGTGGAAGTAATTTATTCAATAACAACAATCATAATAATAGGTTATGGAATTATTAATAATTATATTGGGTTGTTTCACATGAAATGTCCGATTTTATAATATTTGAAATACATAGAGGATTTTGCGAGTCTCTGTTTACTTCCAAAGTTCACATATCATAATCAAGCAGTTACTAATCCTCTACTTTTCTTTTATAAACATTAGCTTCCCAATCAATTACACACTGTTTAGTATACCTTCAAATATGAACATGGAAACACGCGATTTTCGTGTAATATTTTTTTATGAGTTTAAACTAGGTCGTTCGGCAGCTGGATTGCTTATGACAATCAGCGTCGGTCAGGCCAGTGGTTAGACATCGACGAAAGCCCAGGACAAATGCCAAAAACAAATTTGCACCCGAAAAAATTGATGGTTACAGTATGGTGGTCCATGGCTGGAATCATACATTATTCCTTTTTGCCTAGAGGTGAGACCATTACCTCTACAACCTACTGCAATGAAATTGGCCAAATGCACGAAAAATTATTGAAAAAACAACCTGGATTGGTAAATCGGAAGGGCCCTATACTCCTACACGACAACGCTAGACCCCACGTTTCAAAACTTACCATGCATAAATTGAAAGAGCTGGGGTACGAAGTTCTTCCGCACCCACCATATTCTCCCGACTTGTCTCCAACAGATTATCACCTTTTCATGAATTTAGACAACTTCTGCAGAGGAAAAATTTTTGCAAATGATGCTGAAATCAAAAGTGCGTTTTCAGATTTTGTTTCACTTCAAAGCTCAGAGTTTTTCAAATCCGGGATAAAAAAGTTGTTGTCACGTTGGGAAAAATGTGTAGAAAAAGAAGGTAAATACTTCGAATAAAATTATATTGTTTTCATATTGTATTTTTACTAAAATCCCTTTACCTTGAAAACGGACATTTCATGTGAAACAACCCAATATATTTTTGGAAATGTCAACTGAAGAAAATAAATAAAGTAGAAGAAGTTAAGCGAATAAATAAACTAAAAGAAAAAAAAAAAAAAAAAAAAAAAAAAAAAAAAAAAAAAAAAAAAAAAAAAAAAAAAAAAAAAAAAAAAAAAAAAAAAAAAAAAAAAAAAAAAAAAAAAAAAAAAAAAAAAAATATATATGGCCACCCTTTTTTTTTTTTTTTTTTTTTTTTTTCCAAAGTTTTTGAAATTTTGAAACGAAACTCTCAGGGTCTTAACTGTGTCAAAGAAACTTTCATTTCAGGTTATAGTCTGCTCTCCAACCTTCTCCAGTTCTTCTTCAGCGACCCTAACTTTGGAATTCCCTATGGGATGTGGTAATTTGTACGACGGATTTCGATAGAAAATCAAACTTTGAATCAATTTTATACCCGTGAATTTTTTATCCGGGGCACTGTTTCGTAGCAAATCGCGAAAAATCATTTTAAGAAAATAAGCAGTCTAAAATTGGTATTGCAAAAATAAAATAAACTTTGAACACTCCTTCTTATTGTTTTTCATCCATCTCAATCGCTGGTTGTCATTAATGTATTTGACTGTTGTCAATTAAGATTTAAAAAAAAAAAAACTTTGAACAAAAATACGAAATTATATATATAACTTTGTTTAAGTCATTTTGTATTCTTCTAGGAAGCTCATGCTTCTTTCTAATTTTTATTTTCATAGAATATCGAAATCTAAAATATTCTATAAAAGAAGACGACTTGTTTTTATTGAATATGTATTTCAGTTTGTTAACTAAAAAATAAATAAATAAACAAAAAATAAATATACAAGATATAACACAAACTAGTGCAAGAAAATAAAATATTAAACACAATCATATTATACATAAAATAAATATATGAAATCATACTGGGAAATCAGCTGTATTGCTAGTACGATAATCAATATTATGAATTAACGTGAAATATGTGAAAAAGGTACTAAAATATCTATAAACCTGCAATAAAATATTTGTAAAAATGCTAGTAGCAAATATTTTTTTTCATAATAACAAATAATATTAGTACTAGATGACTAAAAATAAATATAAATAAAACTGCAATTTTGATCTCTTCGTGGGTGGCCAAATGCGAACCTGGCCATGGCTAATTGACATTTCGAGGCGAACGGAAGGAATATCGGCTTTATTCCTCAGACTAGAATAAGTTGGTAATTAATTTAAATTTAACTGTCCTTATGAGTTTATAAAATTTGAAATTTGTGTATACAACTAGATTTGAGTCTATCAACAGTCAATATATGGGAAAATTAAATTAGTTATAGCTTTTTCTATAATCAAAATTTTACTAAATAATGTTTTGTTCGTAATCTATACAATTATATAAAAGGACAAGCCATTTTTCGTTCGTGATCATTAACCGGTAAAACTAATGAACCGATCTTTACCAAAGTTTTACCACACCTTCAGAGTTCCATGAAGGTTTAGTAATAATAAAATTTACATATTTTCTATTTAATTGTTGCTAAAAAGCGATAAATATGTGGTGCGCAGAGAAGTTTGAAAATTGACCGATAAGTGGTATAAATGGCGAGTTCCATTTAAGAGAGGTTATAACGGTACAGTGTTATATAGAGCTAGAAATTGATAATAAAATGTGTTTAACTCAAATAAATTGTTATAAAAAAAAATTATTAATATTTAGTGTAACGTGTAAATCCCAGGGATGTATAATAATCAAACGATATGTGATTAGCGCCTGCAACTGAGCTTACAATGGTTAAACTATTAAATCCACCCGTACTAAATTTTAACTACATTATCTTTATAGTTCTAGAAAGTTTTAAAATAGTATAGTTAACTATAACCATAATTTAAGTGTACAGTGTTAAATGACAGAGGTTTGCTACACTACAGATCATTAACTTTTATAGTTATAAATTAAAATCAAACCGAATTAAATCATTAAAATTATTTCTGACGCATTAAACATTATTGCCTTTTCTAAATATCGATTTCTTATTTGTTTATATTGTGTGTAAAAAATGGGCGACCAAACCTCAGTTTTTGTTAGAGGTTTTTAAAAGACTGTTTCAGGTTTAATAAATAAATCGGACCATTGGTTGCGTGAAAGAATAGCAATTTTACCTACAAATACTATAGCAGAGAAAATAAGTAACATTATTATTGAAAAAGTAAATTGTGATAGCTGAGAATATCTCTATTGATAGGGTTGTAAGCACTGAGAATGCAGTACATTATCCGCCAGAGTTTTTTTCGAAAAAGTCTATGTCTATCTGAATTACCAACTTGATAATATTATATTCATAATTATAGTAATATAAAAATATGCTTTTACGTAAATTTCAACCACCTAATCATTTCAATAGTACCGGGTTAAAAATTAAAGCTTTGAAAATAATTCTCAACTGCATGATACAGTGCAAGATTTTTATCGTTAAAAAATAAAACGTCAATTATTAGCTAAACCTATCTAAGTTCTTGACTTAGATCTATAATAAGTAATATCTTAGATTTACTTAGATCGCGAAGCCGCGATTGGGGATGCTAGTTATTTTATAAACCCAGTGATTATTTAATTAATTAATAAAATATAAATGATTTTTCCTTGCAAAGAAACTTCATTTAAGTTAAAGCTCTAGTGAAAGTTAGCGCGTGGTAAAATAACTCTACCACAGACGCAAACATTTTTTTTTTCTTAACGTAACAACAAAAGAGCTTCTGGGCAATAGGTAATAATCCGAAATAAGGAAAGTTTCAAGTAGGAAAGGAAGCAGTTGGAAAGAAAATGAAGCTGTCTGGAAAGGCGATGATGTATAAGAAAGAGGCCTTGTTTTTATTCTCAACAATAGAGAGCGGTTTGTACAAACTCCATGTCTAGTCTTAACTTAAAATTATAGTACGAATCTAAGAAACATGGAATTCGTTTTTTTTTTTTTTTTTTTTTTTTTTTGGTGTTAGTTTTTGAAAACATAATAATGTTTATTCACAGTTTGATTTGCTTCATTTGTAAGTGCTTCAGATTACTTTGAAATTTAATTTTTAATTAGGTATTTTTGGGGGGGGGTATTATTAAATATAAAAGAAAGCTTTTTATTTATTATACATAATAAAAAGAATTAATTCAAATATGTGTATAATCATTATTTTTTCACATTTGCATGACTCCCTCACTTTGAAGATATTACCCATTACTTGCCTCAAAAATACAGCTCTGGTTTTAAGGAAAAACCAATTATATATATATATATTATAAATAATTATATTCTTCTCAATTTTGGCCGTCTAGAACCACGTGAAGTAACCATAAGCAATCATTTCCGTACTTCTTTCCTTGATTTCTAATATTTCTTCATTCGTTCACTTTGCCGTTTCCTTCTCTCTTCTGTCCAGATGCTGATTCTTTATCTCTTTTCCTTCTACTGGAACCCTTATAATTTAGTATCATTCTTCTGATAGCTGAAGCATTCATGTTCTCTTTGTACAGGTCAGACGCAAGCTGACTGGACACGGAAATAACTCTATACCTCTTTATTGCTTAGTTTTTTTAATTTTTCAGAAAGGCATCAAATAAAAATTAAACTAAATAATAAGGTTTATCTACGAAAAATGAATAAAACTCCACTACGAAGTAACTGTCATTTAACTAATCGTAGTTTGAGTTTGTATCAGGCTAAGATCAAACCCTTTTGGTAGGTAGGAAGATATGTAAAATAAGATATCAAGAAATTACTTTGTCTTGTATTTTTTTAATATTCTTCTTACACCGATCAAATTCAAAAGTTTAGCCGTTTCTCCTCTTTCTGCTTCTTACGATTTTAGTCAGGTGATGAGATTTTCAAAAAAATAAATAAGCGGTCGATATCACAAGGAAAAGCTTGGTACTTTGGCCTCCTGGCCGACAACGCCTAGATAAGGAAACATTATCCGCAAGCGGCTTTCTACCTTGGAATTCATGGGGTGGTGAATTGTTAATGGTAATAACACTGGGCAGGGTCTGCGGGAAGTAATCTTCCGAGTTTCCTCCTTTATTTATTTTATACCATCTTGTGAAGGCGGGAGATAAATTGAGTTTTCTAGAAATGAATTTTCAAAATTACTTTTTCATAAAGGTGTTGTATACTGTTTTGAAGGCCGTCAAACGTTGAACAAAAACGCCTTTATGTTAAGGCGAAAAAAACATTGCTAGTAATATCATTAAATTTTTTAATGTCCAATTATAAGATGTATCTGCTGTGGCGTTGTTAGCGTTCGTAGCATATTTCATTATTTGAGGCGTCCAATTGCAACACGTAGCAAAACCAGATTTCTAAATTTTTCACCAGAAGCTAAAAACCATACCAATATGATGCCCAATTGATATGAATGTAATTTTTCTTGTATAATTAGCAGAAAAATAGAAAAAATGGTTTTAGTTGGGCAAGCGTAATAAGGGCCCATGTTGACCAGTGAGATAATCCCTTTGGTACTGTGATAGGCATGATTTTACTCTGTTTTGCTACAGTACGTGATTATAATTGTAAATTTAAAAAGCTTTTTCTTCGTTATTAAACCTAAAAGCTAGTCAGTCTTCTGCGTGACAAGGAGCTGGATCGAACGGTATATAAAACTCAATTTAGATTTTCGGTGGATTTGCTACGTTTTGTAATTAGGCGCCTCATTTGTAGTCAAATTATTTATTCTGAAGAATTTTTAGTTTTTAATGTTACGGTTACACGTTTTAGAAAGTGAAGTTTCACATTAAAGTAGAACCTCACTAATCCATCTCCCGCTAGTCAATTTTTTGTTTAACAATTTCTTAATAGACTCGTGTTGATTTTTTAATAAAATTCTTTGAACTAACGCTTTATCAAGACAGTATGTAGATAAATAAGCCTAGATTAGTTTTCTTAAGAAAACACAGATGTTCATTCTTTCTGTCTCCTTCTTATGGAACTCTTATATTGGATTGTCACACATGACCGTTTTTAGAACCAGGAAGAAAATAAAAATTTGAGATCAAATCTAACATATTTTTTATTCAAAGTATTTACCATCATTTTGATGCACTTCTGCCAACGGCTTACTAAGGTTTCTATCCCAGATTTGATAAACGTTGAGTCACGTGATGAAAGGAATTCAGAAAATACATTTTTAATGTCGAAATCATTGGTAAGCAATTTTCCTCGCAAAAAGTTGTCTAAACTCCGGAAAATATTACCATTACCATTACAAAACCACGGTTAAAATTACACTAAAATCTGTATGCCTAATTGGGAAAAAACAACAGTTTACAAATAGAGGATTAACAAGTGCTTATTTAAGATAGTAAATATTTTGCTAGGAATCAACAGGCAACGCTTTAACCATCTATAAAGAAAAATCGGACATTTCATGTGTGACAAGCCAATAGTTTAGTATCATTCCTCTGAAAGCTGTCTTGTATTACGTTATCTGTTATACTTATCTCTGAAATGTCTTTCTTAATTCCCTGAATCCATTGGTTACCATTTTTGCTTTTATGTACATAATCGAAAATTTGTTTCATAAGGCTGTTGTTATTCATCCTCATTATGTGACCAAAGAATTTGATTCTCCTTTTCCTGATTGAATCGGACATTCTTTCATTCATGTTCTCTTTTTTACAGGTCCGGCGCAAGCTGACTGGGCACGGAAATAACTAAATATTTAGTGTTTTTTTTTTTTTTTTTTTTTATTTTTCAGATCGGAAAAATCCTATCCATTCTATTATAAATCTAGAAATCTAATAATAAATTTACTTTCTTTTTAACTTTTACATCCATCTCCAAAAAAAATAATTCCAATCACGTTGATATGTTAGAACGTTATTGCTTATACCAGGGAATAAACATATCCTTAAAAATATTAATTTTCATATTTTGCTGTTTTGGCACGAACCAGATACCCACTAACAAAATAAATTCCATAAACACTCACTCACTGGTTTTTCTTCCTACTTCTCATTCAATTCATGTTGACCCTCCGAGGTGGCAGAAAAGAAGATAGACAAAGTGCTTTAGTTGACTGGTTGTTATAATCATTATTTTTCACATCCATTAGATGCATTCTTTTTATTTTATTTTTTTTTTTTTTATGACACTATAAATTTCAATTGAAATATAATGACAAATCAACTAACATCACTTTAAAAGGCGAGAGAAAATAGTTAAACGGATTAATTTTTAAATAAAAATTAATTTATTTTTTTATTTTTGAGATTTTATGTAAATTTATGCAAATTAGACAACATGACTAAATATATTCCATTCAATTTTACCGTTTTTCAAACTAAATATGGAGATTGCAATATATAAAACGTGGTAAGATAAAACCTGGAGATAACTATGAAAATATTAATTAGCAGAAATCGATTAAATAAGAGTGGGAGAGGTGGATTCAATTACCTATCATAGAGGCAGAGTAGATAAAACGTATGATAGCTGGAGGATAGATAGCGCGGGTTAATGATTTAGTGTGGGATCCATTTTACATCGCCTCCTGAGATTAATGCCCGACATCCACAACAGTTTTTCATCGCTTGTAAAGTGTCAGTTGGCATTCCTGTTTCCTGTCAACATAACTGGCTGTCAGCGTACAACAGTGAATTAAATATTAATAGATCTTGTTAACCTTACAAATCGATATTTAAATTTTTTGTTTTGCAATTAGTAAATTTAAACAAAGTTTTCTGCCAAGACTGCAATATCAATCCCTTGAGAGCATCCAGCCGTAAATGTTGAAGAGAGGAGGTTATACTAACAAGACGAAGCATATCCTTATATATACCCATCTCGAATCAACCCTTATCCGACTTCCTAGCTCTGTCTTCTGGAGTAGCCCAAGATTGAAGCATTTCGCCTCTCCTCTTCAACTCCTACATTAATGATCTCCCCCAGTCAATTTTACATTGTTTCCATCACCTTTATGCAGACGGCTCCCAGATATATTTATCCTTCTCTCCTGCCGAACTATATGAAGTTTTTTTCTAAGTTTCCGTAAGACCACGATATAATCAGTGCTTATGCCAACCTCCATAATTTAAAGTTAAATGCAGGAAAAACTCAAGCTATTATAATCGATTCAAATCCCCTTCACAGGCCCTACATTTCTTACCCTAAACCTGAATAATAAACCTATCACCTTCTGTTCCTCCGCTAAAAACTTAGGAAACATTATTGACCAAAACCTTTCTTGGAAGCCTCAGAATGCCTAAATAGCCCAAAAATCAATATTATTTCATCGTTCTCACCAGTTACTTCCTAATCCACGCGAAAACTCCTAGTTTCCTCTTTCATTATACCAGAGTTTGATTATGGCTGTGTGGTGTATGGATGCCTCTTGATGGATCTCCAAAACAGTTTACAACGAAATATGAACAGTTTCATCAGATTTGTTTTAGGAACGGCGTTCCCATGTTTCAAACCTCTACACTGCTTTAGAATGGCCCTAACCATCCACCTATAAACAATATTTCCTGGATACTTTCCTATACCATGTCATTAACAACCCAACCTAGCTCTATAACCTATTGAAATTCAAGTCTTCTGTCCACTTCCTACTCACAATCAAAGATCATGTTCCTCTGACCTATATACTCCTTTCCACCGAACAGCAATATACCAGTATTCCTTCTTAGACCGAACCACTACCCTCTGGAACTCTCTCCCTCCTGAAATTAGACATGCTCCTTCGTTAAACTGATTCAAAACTCTGCTATTCCAGTATCTCATTACATCCCAGTCAGACGCCTCCCAATATGAGTATTAATTAAAAATCAAGTTTGTCAAACTCAGTAAACTGAATACCAATGAATTAGTTTTATTTTGATCATTTGTTTCCTTGCTAACCGAAATAATTGCTTCATTTACTTGTTTTCTTATATAAGTATGTATATATTTCATTTTATAGAATAATATGTATACACATGAATGTGTAAACAATTATATCTGTCTATATGAATGGAAATAGATGCGTTTACATATATGTATATGCTTTTTGGATATTTTGTCTAATTATCATTTAAGTAGATACAAATTATATTCTCTATTTATATTTTCTTTCTATTCATTATTTTTATAATATTTCATTTTATTATTTTCAATATTTTTTTCTTAGTCCTGAGCATAGTATAATTATTATATTAACATATTGTAATTATTATTTTTTTTTTCTTCTTATGTTTGCCTACCTCTAAACCAAAAGTTCTATCTACAATTTTGAGTACATATCTTATCTTCAAATAATACTTCCAATCCTGTTAAATTCTTTAGATTAGCTATTATCCAAAAACTATGAACAATACTTAACAATACAGGTCTAGTATAAAGTAATATCCCTTTTAATAGCTCAATAATCTTCTTAGAGATGGTGCATTTTATTATTTTTAAAGTATTAAATTAATTAAAAAGTTATTGTTAAATAAATTACCACAGATAATGTATTTGGTGGTTTTTATTGTTAAAGAAACGTGCGGATAATAAACTCATGGCCTCACTAAACTCAAACATTGTCTAAGAACATAATTCTTCAATTATAAGAAGCTATATTTTTCAATTTATTCCATTCATTTTTTATTTTAATTTGTGAATAACAATAAAAATCAATATGTGTCATCTTCTGAAACATGTATGCATATCCCCATCTTAAGGATATGTTAGACCTTATTTTTTAAGTATGTTGCTAAATAATTAACATCAACAACAGTATGTTCCATACCTGAAAAATTCATTTTCTGTAGCTGAAATAGCGACTTACCTGCAAAAGAAAAAAAATTATCAGTGAAATATTTTACATATTAAATAAATATAAAAAAATTGAATTAAATTATAATATGAGACATCGACTTTCAAAATGGGATGAGTGTAATTCGTAAAACTATAATGCTTTCAATAGTTAAAACGTACTTTGCATACCATAATACAAACAAATTCCTTAATATTCATGAGTGCCCTCGGATTTCCAATAAAAAATGTTTACTGTGTGAAAATCTGAATACCGAAATGAATTTTTTCTTGTTTGAAGTCACAATATAAAAAAAAAAAAAAACGTTAGAATGAACATATTTACTAACCAAATTTCTAATATACAATATCTACAAGTTTAACTTTTTTATACAAATGTTACAAAACATGTTTTGTACGATTGAATACAAAATTCGCACTTCAATGAAAATATTCTCATATTACCATGATACATAAACCAAACAAAAACACCCATTAATTTACTTCATACCGACTAATTAGTCTTCTTTCTCTGTGTTTTAAAGTTTAAAAAAAAAAAAAAATTTAACATCGAATAGGTACTCGACATTCTGACAGATAAACATCAATTTTAATTTCGTTGGAAACATAAACTTAATTACAACAAATCACAGTACATCACCTTTACACTCAGACATGACTCTTGTCCACCTATCTTCATTAACAATAACACACCCATAACACCCAGCAACGAAATTCATTACTTAGGACTTAGATGCGATATAAGAATTACTTGGGGCCCTATAATATAAAACACCAGCGTCTCAGTCTAAACAAGAGACTAAAACTCTTGTACCCAATCATTCATAAACGGCCGACATTGAAACTCCGACAAAATACATACACTTTTTTTTTATTTTTTTTTTATTTCCCTTCCTTGCCTCTCGGCTACACGGGTTTTGCAGGGATGGCTTGTAGCCATCACTGCTGGTTTTAACAGTTTAACATAACATTTTCAATATTACTTTTAACATTGCAAGAATAAATTTTCTTACACATTTAACAGAACATTTCAATATTACATTTAACATTTAACATTTCAAGATTACACTACACGTTATAATAACATTTAATATTTAAAATACATTAAACGCTTTACATAACTACTTAATACAATATACCTTATATCTAATACAACAACCTATATTTAATACAACATACTATATAAGAATTAACTACATACTAACTATAACATACTATAATACATAATAATAATAACTACATAATAACAATAACATACTAATTTAAAATAACAACATACCTATATCAATTTTTTTTTTTTTAATTTTATAGCTTTACATTTACGTTTATTTAGGCTTTATTCGGTGATAGGGTTGTCGTCATCATCATTCCTCTCCAGGGTTCTTTCTGGGGCGTGGCCCCTTCTTCCTAGGTTGAAGTGCTCTACCCCCACTTCAGTTTTCCAACCATACACAAAACTTTGGGACCTAATAGTGGGGAAATATTTTCTAAGAGTAGCCCCTTTCACGGCTGTTACCCCCCGCTTGTTCCATTCTTCTATCGTGTACTCTCGGATTATCTCCAACCATTTCCTTGGATTTGCGTCGATCTGAGACCGGAGATTATTTGGTAGTCCCACCGAGCCTTCCCTTTTCATTTTAAATTTAAAACCATCTTCTTGCAGTACAAGATCAAGAGGTACCCCTCCTGCTATGACCTGGACCCCCTGAGACACTGATCGGTACGCCCTGGTGACTCGCAGCAGAGAATTACGCTGAATTGTTGCCAGCCTACTCATCTGTCTGCGTGAGAGATTTTGGTACCAGGCTGGAGATGCATACCGTAGGATACCAAATATCACTCCTTTATATATCGCCATCGTAGCTGGGTATCTGAGGCCCCACAAGGCGCCCCCTAACCTACTGAGACAGTTCAATGATAAGGCCGTCCTATTGGCAAGGTATTCCAAATGAGGCGTTACATCAAAATTTCTTCTTATTTTCACACCCAGGTAGGTGACAGTCTCAGTTGGACGTTTAATAGGGTTAGGCCTACACTTATTTCCTTTCAGAAGAATGGCCTGTGTTTTTGCAGCCGCCATTTTCATCTTCTGTTTACTACACCATCTACTAACTAGGCCAGCACATCTTTCAGCTTCTTGCTTCAATTGGGCTGTTGGCAGACACCACGACAGCCAGATCTTCGACATAGGCAATCGCGGGGAACCGTTCTTCCTCGAGTATAGCCAACATATCACTAAAGACTAACTTCCACAGGGCCGGACCAAGGACAGAGCCCTGAGGACAGCCCCTCTCGACTACATCTTCATACTCATAAAAGTTTCCGCGTATTTTAGCACGTCGGTCCTGGAGGTAGCTCATTACCAGCGCATACAAATTGCTAGGAGTATCGTATTTCTGGAGCTGGTAAAGTACGCTTGGCCACCACACACTATCAAAGGCAGAGGATATGTCAAAGTGGAGTAACATGACGTACCGATCTGCCCTCTCAGCTACGTCATGACGTACCCTCAACAAAGCATCAGCGGTTCCCCTGCCTTTAGTGGATCCGTATTGCCGTGGATGGCTTGCTCTTGTCAGAACTGGCTGCAAGCTCTTAAGCAGCAAGTTTTCCAGCACTTTACTCATAACAGGGAGGAGGCAAATAGGTCTATATGACTTCGCTAGTCGCTTGTCTTTGCCTACTCCCTTATAGAGAAGTCTAATATCAGCAGTTTTCCATAGTTTCGGGAAGTATCCCTTATCTAAGCAATCATTGAAAAGCGCTAATAGCCTATCTTCTATGTAGGGAATACTGTTCTTGAGTATAGCCGTGTCTATACAATCCAATCCTGGTACTCTTCCCACTTTCTGACTGTCCACACTATTCCGAAGATCCCATATGTCCCATGATGGGCACATATCAGTACCAGATGGATATGTAGTAGTACGTCTCATAAATGCTTCTTCATCATTGTCTTCGGATGGGTTGTCTCTGGGGTATGTCGCCTGGATGAATATCCTTGCCGATTCTTCTGGTGTTACTGCCTGTTCGTCTCTTTGCTTCAATGATGCAATCACCTGTAGTGGAGTGAGCTTGCCAAAGGCAGTCCTATAAGGAATACCCCAGGGATTCTTAGCCGACTCTTCCTCAATAAAATACACTTACTTAAACCTAAATTGACACACACCACGGTCTGCAATAAACGGGACAGCAAAAAATGCAAATATTTCGATCAAAAATACTTAGATTTATGACCATATCACTTTGGGACATTTCAAACCACACACTTTACTCAGATTTACAAGTACCCCAGTAAACGGACATATACATAATCTTCACGACAGCCTTCATGGACATAACAACATACTCATTAATGACATGGCCACGACTGACATACCTGGAAATACTCTCAGAAGGCTGAAAAGAAGCTGGATGATAGATTTATTAAAATAAATCCTTTTTTTTTTATTTATTTCTTTTTTTTTTTTTCATGTCAGGAGGAGGGACTGTTAGAGTGCTATTCTCCCTCACGTATGTAAGGGCAATATTATTACTTTCAGCATCAATAATTACATATTTAGTTTTGACAAGTGTTACTGTTAGTGTTACTAAGAGATAGAGGACAATACTAAACTTAGAAAATTAAGAGAATTTTTTATTTTTTTTGAAAATTAGTGGATTCATCACATTTTGAAATTTGGCATATCATATACTCATCATTTTATGGCGCTTATGGTCCTTGCAGAACTTTGGTCCTTTTCTACAATTCTCTGCCATTCAGACCTATCTTCGGCAGCCCTTCTCCATCCTCTCACACCCAGAGTCCGAAGATCGCCCTCTACACCTTCAAGCCAACGAAGTCGCGCCCTTCCTCCTCTTCTCTTTACACCCGGGTGCCCCTCAAACATCATTTTAGGGAGCCTACTAGCTTTTATTCTTTGCAAATGCCCTAGCCATGTTATTATGCCTCTTTTTCTCTATTAAATGGAAACTGAAAATTAAATATTTTTATTAAAGCATCTAAGATTTCTGGTATTGAGAACAAAAATTTAGAAAAATATCAGCAATATGGAAGTATCAGCAGCAAAACAAATCTTCAGAACCCTCAGAATCTTCATCAAAGCTGCGTAGATATTTTGACTGTAGTTTAACTATTCGAAACATAAATTGTGATATAAAATATGAACAAAAATAGTAAGCCTATAAACATTTCGACCGCGATAATGAATATATAAGAACTAATCTGTAAATACTGGCCAAATCCTATAAATGTGACTTTACATACATATTGATACTACCACAGAAGTTTGATATTTACACAAGAATAAATGTGAAAACAAAAAAATCAAACATCACCGAGGGAGGAAAAATGAAATCTGTAACTAAGTTTTTTTTTTTTGTATTGGAAACAAATATAAAATGGGTCTATTAGAAATATTTATCTGGTGATTTGAACAAAAAGCTGGATTTGTTTTGGACGATTTTATTATATTAATGATTTATAAATTTTTAATATTTTTCGTGATGTATTATTTTCACTCCCAAGTCTTTTCTGAACTTATGGCTGTTTCCATTTAAATGGATAGCTAAGTTATCCACAAAGAAATTTTAGTTAATGCACGGCCACATACATCAACGATTTCCGGGTTTCCTATTACCAGGAAAACGCTTTAATCCGATGTTTAGAGAGCCCAGCTCTAATACAGACTAAGAACTATTCAACATCTATGGAATTAGTTTCCAGGGAAAATAAAGAGAATAGTAATGTCCATATTTACTCGATTCAATTCAAGAGTTTGGTAAATATCTCTCGAGAATTTATTCAAAACCGTGATAGATTAATGGTCCATCAAATACTAACGTAAATGAACCCAAGAGGCATAAATATCGTTAGTTTAATATTCGTAATTTTACAATCCCTTACTATAAAATTAAAGAAAATAATTAATATGATAGAAGAAATATTTTGATTAACTGTAAGAAACATTTTTACAACATCTTAAGTTGTCTGATAATCCATCAAATGTCCCATGATTAATACGGTAGCATCGAAAAGTTTAACTTCTAATTTTCCAGTCAACAAACTTTTGAATCTCTTACGTAGTGGAATAATTTAATGGATTATAAATATTTAGGAGAGCTACCTATGCCAAAAAAAAATTATGGGGAAATTTTTATTTATACTTTTTTCTTTAACAGATATATTTTCATTTTCGTTACATATTATGATATGGTTGCTTAATTTAATTATTATCACCTAAATCTTAATGGTGGCATTTTGTTTTATAGCCCTCAAGAATACCTGCCATGTGAGCCGAAACGTCGGCACACGTATCGTACAACACTAATCCCACTGTTTCCTTTATTTCCTTATATCGCCTTAATTACATCGCTTTCTTACAACTTGTCATCTTACTTTCACCATTAGTGTTTAAATTATCAAAAATTATTATATGTTTTATCATTTATGTTAAAATGACTACACGATGCTCTTCAAATTTAATGTAGTGGTTTCATAAAATTGTAAATAAAAACGTTGAATCTCAAAAGTTTTTTTCCTCAACTTAAATAACAACAAATAACTTATCTTATAGGTACCTATTTACTAAATGACGGTCTGCCTCAAGGATCTGGCTTAAGTCCGATTATATTTACTTTATACCTTCAATGACTCTTATAGACCGTAATATTATTACTGTAATCTTAGCTGATGATACGGTAATCTTATCACCACCGTGCTTAATAGATACGATTTCTAAATGATAATAGGTGCGATAAAAAATCTTATGACTAACATATTATTATACTTTTTAAGGGGTAGGCAGCCTCATTTTTTTTCTAGTCATTGTAAACTTAACTCGACCTCGACTTTGTAAACTTAATGAAATATTCCTTAAAAATGCTGATCATAAAAAAATAAAAAATCATAAAGCGACTTGAAGAAAATGTTCTGAAATTATTATAAATAGTTACATAAAAAAATGTATTTACAAAAATATTTATAAGGTTTCCTTATTATCTAATAACTATAGATCTTCTATGGCACCACTTTTCAAAAAAAAAAGTGGCAACTATTACTTGCCTTATTTTATCTGTTTTAAATGTTTCTTCCTATTATTATTCTTGAAAGCTGTGGAGGGTTGTTTTTTGTTAAGTTTTACGCTTTGAAACATCATGTTTCCCCATTAAACATTTACCATCTATCCTATATTTTTATAAGTGTCATTGAAATTTTATAATGCAAACCATCTTTATACTCTGTAGCCACCAGAGTCCGTTCTTCCCATCTGTACCTTTTTTTAAAAAAAAACTGCAACGGATTGGGAAATATTAAACTACTCTAATTTTTAATCCACTCTTCATCCCGGGATTCTCTCCCTCTCAACATTCACCATGCTAACTTAAAAAGCTTTAAAATTCCTTCTTTTTCATTACCTTCATTTATTTTAATTATTAGTTGATAAACTGTTTTATACTGTTTCAATTTAGAGTTTAGTGTTTAATAATTTTTGAAACAGTTTATTTTGTACATTACTTTATTAATTATTAATTTATTGTATTATACTATTACAGTTGTAATCATTATTTTACATAAAACTTTCAATTATTTTTCCTGTACTTATCATTATCTTTATTATCATAATGGAAAAATAAATAAATAAATTTATAAGGTATAATATAAGTACAAGTCGTTGCAATTATTTTCTACACATTTACTAGATGCATATTTGTGTATATGGTAAAAGTCAATAAATAATTTTGAATATATGTATCATACAAATATGTATACCAGTATGTCTGCTGATTTTCAGGCACGTGTAAAAATAACAATGATGAAAAATAAAATGCCAACCTACAGCGACCAACCTGAGAACAACATAAATATAGCAATCAACAAATTCCTGAATGGCACAGAGAATTTCAACAACGGAAAATAAACTTCCCGGAAATTTAACAATTACGTGGCTGACATAATATTCCTGAAACATAAAGATTGGTGAAGTTAGCCGAAGCAGGTAGCGGTGACAAATATTTACCGACGGCCCACACAAAGACGAATGCTACCTCCGTGCTCGGTCTGTTTGGTCCATTGTTTGTCATAGCATGGGGGTCCAACAATTTCTACTTGGTCGGAACTCCTGTATAAACATTTAATTAGATATAATGCGCATGGAGGGATTCCAGTTCTTAGATATATTAAAGAAGATGTCGTTAGTTTTAATCGGAAACGAGAAAGTTCAATAATACAGATTGGTTTCGAATTTTGACTATAACATATTTCCAGGAATGAATTCGTAATTCTTTGAAAGAACATAATCACATTTATATGATATGATAACGGATCACGACCAATTTTTTTTTTGTAAGTTCGAAATACAAAAGGGTGGGTCTGCAGTTATTTTTAGTTTTTTAGACTAAAAAGGTTGGATTTTTTTTCTCTTTATTACTGTTTTTTTCCCCCAATATTTAACGTTCTCTATGACACAGTAGCAGCTTCAGGTTCAAAAACCTCACCCCCTGCTCTTGTTGGAATATATAAAAGAAATAATAACCGACATATCACATTTAAATAAATATTGGAATATCTAGAAGCTTCCTTTTTTAAAATAAAAGTTGAAAACTTTTATTGAGTAATAATTACAATCTGCCACAAATGCGGGCAATAAATTACATAGATGATGTATGATTTAAAAAAAAATAAATAAAAAGAGGACAGAAAATAACTTGCTACACATAAACAATATAAAGTATACATTATGCTTATAAATAAAATAATATAGTAAAATAACAAATAAAATAAAATAAAAATAAAATAAATAAATAGTAGTAATAGTAAACAATAAAACAAAATTAAATTAAAATTTAAAAACACAATCTTACTTTATTTAAAATAAACACTCATCCCCAGCCAGTAAATAAATTAACCTTAGAAATGTTCAAATGACAGTTCCATGTAAAAATGAATTTCAGTCAGATCTTGGTCCCCAGCTACAAAGGATATTTTTACTTTTAGTATAAGACATTTTAAGAACGATTTCGTGATGGTACGATATAATAAGGAAGAAATGTCTTATAAGGCACATTATCATAATTACCATAGCTATAAGTTTCTAAATTGCAATTGCGAAGATCAGAATAACATTGAAGCATTTAAGCAGGGTTTATGTACCACATACGATTATGTAATCTATAATTGGTATATGTTGTTTTACACGGAGGTCTGTTATTTGATCTCAATAATTTATTTGTTTTGTACTAATGATGGTCGTTATTATTTCCTTGAATTTAAAAATTTAGTATACTATTTAGTATGCAGTCTAACGTCGATGGAAAGGATGATACCACTGATTCCGGGCAAGTGGCCATCTATAAACAACAAAAGAAGAAACGATTTAGAAGAGACTCGATCAGTGACCCGGAACAGGGACCGGGCAGACCTTCACTCTCTCTCACACACCCACTCCTATATAAATAGAACAAACACCCTTGCACAACATCTTTCATCAGGACTTGATCTCCTGTACTTTTACAGGCCAAGCCACTTCTGGTTTATCTTCGACATCGGTCCCCTTTCTCTTTGTTAGCTTTGAAGGTGTTGGGATGCATTTAGGGGAAAAAGGAAACATCGGGTGAAAAAAGTGTCTTGAAAAAATTCTTAAACAATGCAACTGAATCTAATTTTTTTCTGTGATTTACAGATTACAGTAAAACTTAATGACCAATAAACTACAGTAGAACCTCACTAATCCGACCCTTGCTAATCCGACTCTCCTGATAATCTAACCCTATCGTGACCGTAAATCCAGGAAAATTGTATTTTGGTATGAAAAAGGTTGGGTATTTTTAAAATGTTGTTAGTGTTTGAATGAGTACAAAATCCAAGTTTTGGATCTTGAAGAACTTTTCTACGTATCAACAAAATATCTACTGCACGGTTGGTCTTGAAGAAAAGCTTGATAAATTCAAAACTCTACTAGACTATATTTAATACAATTGGAAACAAATAAAGTAAATAAGCTCTGTGGCTTAAATGAAGTCTAAGATTCGAGGGAAATTTTTCAAATGTTTGGTATTCTATCAAAAATAACACAAATGTTCTTTTTGTTTTATATGGGTTTTGCTCCCTATAAAACCAGTCCTTAGGCCTGAAGTCCTATTATGAACGATTACAATAATGAGTTAAATTCCTATAAATCAAACACAACATTTTTTGTAATTAGTATTATTATGACCAATGCTTCTATACTTAAATTACAGTCTAAATGTCTTTGCTACAAATAAGATAAAATCGATTTCACTATCGATGAAAATATATATGAAATTAGTTATTACAATGAAAAACCTCGCAACTCCTATGAAGGATTTTTCAAAAACGTTTTTTAAGCAGCTATTTTTCTTTTGTTTTGTACCATATTCTTATCTATAAACAACTTTAACTGAGAGAAAAAAATAAATCATTTTTTTGTATCTCAAATAAACATCAATGATTTGGCCGAAATTTTGGAAATTCGAAAAATAAAATAAACCATGTCTGTTAATTCAAACATTTCTTAAAATCTTTTCTGACCGATCCCTCTTCAACAATATCATTTATATTCTTCAAGGATCGGAAATTCCTGTGTTGCAGTGAAGATGTCGAGCGATCTTGAATATTTTACGAAATCGATACTACTATTAGACCATTAGCATAATGTTCATAATAAAAATGAGATTTTAATGGAAGTATAATGAGTTCCATGCATAATATTTTTGTTTTATCAGTGTCAAGTTACCTTTAATGATTTAAAAAAGGGAGAGCAAGGCTTTTTGTCCTTCCTATTTTTTTTTATTTTTTAACAATGAGGTTCCAGTATAAATTAGAGCAAATTTCTTATATAATATATTATTATAGGTTTTTCTGTTCTTAACAGGAAATAAATTTCAAATATAACTTAACAGACTGCTCGCAGTTTCCGTCTTCTCCAACATTTATCAGATAAATGGTTGAAACTCCTAGAATTACAAAAGATTTATTTACATGACAGTAATTAGACTCATATAGCCTTACGGAGTTGAGCTTTTAGGCTCCACTAAACCATCCAATTCTTCTCGTATCTAATCCTTCAAATCAAAAATCCTTCGTTAAATCCTCAATGATCCATATTATTTCACAAACAAACTTGTCCATTACGGTCTAGATGTCCCAAACTACAAACTACAAACTACACACCTAATTGAATCTAATAGTCTCCCAACATGCTTCTCACTCGATTCCCGATAACCTTCCGAGGATTCTGAAAAGAAGATGGCCAAGGGATTTTCTAATGTAGAACAGTTATTGAAATACTACTAATCAGTAATTCTTTACATGTTTTACACACCTAATTGAATCTAATAGTCTCCCAACATGCTTCTCACTCGATTCCCGATAAAAATAACCTTCCCTGAACTGGCCTAAAATTTATGTCAATAAATATTATATTTTTTCTTTGCTTTTTATTCTAATGAAGTGTTTCTTTTATTTAAAATACAGATTTTCATCAAGCGATTATCATAATGTCTTATTTACCAAAGTACCTGATTTGTATGCTAAATGAGAACACCATGTTTTTTCGGTTTCAAAAGTAAATTTCTCCATGGAAGTTTTTGAGAGCTTTGCAGTTTTGTGGATTGTTTTTATGAAAAGCAGTGAGCGCTGAAGTCTGAAAAATTATTGAAGATGGCCAATATTTGATTTTCTAATGTTTTATCGTAAAAAACAGTTATTGAAATACTACTTGGATCATTTGGCTATTCTTTACATGTTTTAGAACATGCCATTTTACATTTAAAGTTTGATATATATATATATATATATATATATATATATATATAACCTTTCTACATTGTGGAATTGAGGGTAACGAAAGGGCCGATTACCAATTTAAATTTCAAAAATGGTTGAAAAGTGGGACCAATTATGGGTGACCTCATCAAAGTCACCAAGTTTACACAGATTTATACCTCACATTAGACAGAACAATTATAAACCCATTCAAAGTAACAACTACAAACTAACACAACTAATGACAGAACACGATAACTCTAAACAATATATCAGACGATTTAACATAATACGATCTGACATATGTAATGAAGAAAGACAGACTCAAAATTTTAGACATGTACTTTACAAATGTAAATTATTTGAAAGACAAAGATTTTATCTAATAAAAAGTATTATTATCAAACATGGAACATGGCCAGAGACAGAACAAATTTTTTTTTCTAAATTTAAGACTCAGTGCCAACATGCATTTGATTTCTAAAGCTATGGATGCATCAAATTGCTGATATTTTGAAATTCTTGTATATTTTTAGAACTGATGATGAATGAACAAAGATTCATCAATCCTAACAAAAACATTGACACACGCTGATTTAAAGTTTACATCAGATTTCGGGTATTTTAAATTTTAATAAAAATACAGTATTCCCAGAAGCTTCAAGAGATAAAAAAAAACTGGTAAAACTGCAATAAATTATAAAGCTGGCTCAGAAGAAAACAAAAATAAATCTTGTAAAACAAATAGATACAATTAATAACCACCCTTTTCTGAAGTTTTAACCATCAGATTTAGTAAGAATCAGATTTTATCTTAAGAATTAGTTTTAATCTTGATTTACGGAGGTATATCAAGGTTAAAACTAATTGGAGTTTTCCAGAATGGTAGTTTCCAGATGAGTTGCTATTTATATTATATCAATTTGTAACTTCTTATTATTCTTATAGAACAAATGTACCAGGATAAAGATTGTTTTTCATTTCATTTCCTTATATATATATATATATATATATATATATATATATATATATATATATATATATATATATATATATTTATATATATATATAATGTTTAGTAAGGTTCTTGAGGTTCAGTCATAAAATAAAAAATCAACTATTTTGGCGACGTTTCGAGACTATATTGTTCTCATAATCATGCCCTACAGTGAAAAAAAACAGGTTACAATAAAATTATATAAGTTATACAAGTTATTTCAAAACATAAAGTTAGCTACAGTACAGGTAGGTATATAACAACATGTGTAGGGTAATACAAATATATATAATTACAGAATATAGAGGAGTATGAAGCTACTTACAATGTTAATGGTGGATATGAATAGACTAATAATTCTAGTACACAACTAACCTAGGGGAGTGAATTTAAACAGACAGTTAACAAGGGTTAGTGGGGAAAACCCTATTTCTTAAAAATTAAGTTAAAAGGGTATTCCCAAAGATGCAGGTACAAAAATATTACAGCGTAATATACTAGTAAATGGAAGAATGGTTTGTATGATGTATATAAATGTAAATGTATATTATTGGTCTGAATGTATTAAGTTGGAATAACAGGTGTTAAGATTTAAAACGTCTGACTTTTTGTTTATTGCGCGGTTTTTTAAATTTTTCTATGGTTATCATTTCTTTGATATTTCTTTTAAAATTATTTTGTTCATGGTGAATAATTTTGGGGAAATCAAATTTAAAAGTATGTTTTGTTTGCCTGTAATGTGTGGTGAGAGCTGTTTGGTCAGGTTTGTTCGGGTTTTTATTTATAGACGTGCAACTGTATTTATATTGATACACTCGTCGTTTAAGATATTGTTCCGATGTACCAAAATAAGACTTACCACAACTATCTTCACACGGAATTTCATAAACAATATTAGACTGTAACTCTAACTTATCCGTATCTTTGGTTTTGGTAAACAATTTATTAATGGTGGAGGTATTTTTGAATGTGACCGTGTAGTCAGTTTTATGGGTATTTATGAGTGTTTTCCTGAGCCTTTCTGATAGTGTTTGTATATATGGGATGGTGTAATATCTTTTATTCATATTTTCTTGTTGTTTCTGTTGAGTATTTGTTTGTTTGAGTAAGTTACAAATGAGTCTATGTGGATATCCATTTATTAAAAGAAGGTCTACTACTTTATTTTCCCCGGTTTGTTTATATTTTTCTGTAGATAACTTTATTGCACGATTTATTAAATTTGTTGCGGTGTTTATTTTATAACTTTTGGGAGATTGACTAGTATAATGTAAATATCTTCCGGAATGTATTGGTTTTTTCCACCATTCTGTATCTATTATTCCATTAGGGTTTCGAATTAAAAGTAAGTCCTAAAACGGTATTTTATTATCGTATTCAAATTCCATAGTAAACTTTAGTCTATTTGAAAATTTATTAAATTCAGCTAAAATTATTTCATGTTTATTGTCTTCTGTAGGTATAGCAGTAAGGATATCATCTACATATTTGAATAGAAATGGGATGTTGGGGATAACTGAATCTAGGAGATCCTCTAAGTATATGTCTGCTAAAATTGGAGCGATTGGAGATCCCATAGGGCACCCATACATTTGAATGTAAAATTTTTCATTAAATTTGGAAATAACCCCTATCGGTACACAGAGCTAATAATTTGAGAAATTGGTCTTTAGGAATTGGTGTGTGAGTTTGAAGTTTATGCCAATGTTTTTCAATTATTATTTTTACTTTAGTGGTACAAATATTGGTAAATAACGAGGATGCGTCTAATGAAACTATTTTGCAGCCTTGTGGAATCTGGATATTAGTTATTTTATTATGGAACTCAAACGAATCTTTGACATTATATTTATCTGTGGACAATTGTTTTAAGATATTAGTTAGGTATTTAGATAATTCGTATGTGGGAGAGTTTATAAATGAAACAATAGGTCTCACTGGGTTGTCAGTTTTATGATTTTTAATTAGTGAGTACAGTTTAGGGGATGTTGGGGAATTAGTTATTAGTTTAATGTATGTTTTAGTATCTATGAATTTTTGTTGTTTTAATTTAGCTAATGTTGAGTTTGTATCGTTCATTAGTTTATGTGTTGGGTTAGTACCAACATTTTTATATGTGTTCCTATCTTTTAATAAATCGCTAGTTTTATTAATATACTCGTCCTTCATAATTGCTACTGATTGATTAGTCTTATCTGTTTTAGTTATTATTATATTTGGATACGTTTTTAGAAATTCCCTGGTAGCTTTGTACACCTTTCGTGTTTTTTCTTGACTATTATTATTACAGTGGTTATTTCTATTGTGATTAGTATTTTTATAATTGGTTATTATATTAACACATTTTCCTCTCATTTCATCCCGTTTACTTTCTTCTACACTATTGTGTATAATAAATTCAATGTCACTTATAAGATTTGTGGATTTCCGGATAACCGAAAATGGCGGTTTACTGGATGTAAAGAAAAAAACAACATAAGAAATATATAAACAAAATTCATAACAAATATTTAAAAATTAATCTGTTGAAAAAAATGTATTTATACAAGTCTAATTTATAGTGCATGGCAAAAAAGGCAGACATCTTTCGATCATTTTTTGCAGGAAGCCGAATCTTCGGCGTCGTAGACTTGTTTTGTACCCAACTCTTAAATTTTAGACGAAATTTAATCTTGGAAACGTTTGGCAGCTAAATGATCTGTTGAAAGTTTTTTTTATCCTATACAGCAAGAAACCTTATATCAAAACAACTTTTAAATTTATCTAGCCATCCATTCCTGGCCTTAGGATTGTCTTTTCTGTAATTCTATTGTAGAACCGTTGACGTTGTTCAATGAAGAATTTTGGATTACTGAAGGTTTCGGACAATCAAAGGTTCGGATTATCGAGATTATGCTCATTATCGCAAACGTGTATGAATATGGTTTTTATTTTTTGAATCCATTTATTTATTATAACTTTTTTTTTGTACCATTATTTTATTATACTTCATAGATATAATTCATTGTTTATTTTTTCTTCGGTAAAGGATGACTTGGTTCTTCTTAAAACAAAAAAAGTACTTATAAGTTTTCGATATCGGTTTCAAAAATTATTGATACTATTTGAGGAACGTTTCGTACCGCAGATTTAAGTAGATTTTCAAATTTCAAAACTAATTGGATTTTCAAACTATTCGGGGTGGGAGCAGGGGTTACAGCGAAACACCTGGCCAACTCACATATTATTTGTTGTTCCAAATGAATTAATTATTATATAATACAGTTAATTGTGTAACCTAAGAGATAAACGTTACTGCAATTATTCAAAACAAAATTAAAGTAGATATAGTTAAATTTAATACCAGAAGGAAAATTAACTCAGTTAAGGATGTTTTCAAAAAGTTCACAGGGAATACACATTATCAATTTATTACTTCACATTCACTTAAATTTAATAAATCTGACCTAAGTTAATATTATTGATTTCTCTAACCGTTAAAGTTAAAAAAAAAAAAAAAATGTCATGACTAAATAATGGATATGGTGTACAATAGCAATACTTATTAAGTTGTTAGCAACTTTAAAACAACTTCGCACTTGAAACTTATTGGCAAAGCTTGCGCTGTCGAACTCAATAATTCCATTTGTGATTTTACCCAATGCCTCCACACGCTTCGGAACTGCAAACAGGCACTTAAGTCGGTTAAATTTGTACGTTTTTAAGAAGTCTCTGAAACGTGATGGCATTTAAACCCATAAAAAAGGATCTCTATTATTGCTTACAAAGGAAGCAATTAACAATAAATGTAAATTAGAAAAAACTCATTTGAAACTAAAGATATGGAATAGGTTTATATACACCACACAGTAAACTCTCTCTTAGCCGAAGAAAATGTTTACTGTATATATTTAAAACTTTAAAAAATCATTTGTTTAAAATAAAATGAAATTTACTACATTAAAATAATATTTATAAATAACTTTATCTATTGTATCATTACTATATTTGTATGATAATAATTTATAATTTTTTTTTACTCGAACTGAAATAATATAGGCTAATAATATAATATAGGCCTTATAGACGTGAGGGAGAGTAGCAATCAACAGCTCCTGGCATGAATCAGAAAAAAAGTAAAAGAAAAAGAGTTTATTTGGGCGAATCTCTCATCCAGCTTCTTTTTTAGCCTTCTCAGAGTATTTCTGTAGTGGCCATGTCGCCAATGAGTATGTTATTTTGTCCATGAATTCTGTCGTGAAAAATAAAACCTATAACAACATTGTATCTAACTTTTACATTTGTGTAAAACGTATGTGCTCTAAATATTTATCAGATGCATATTTACCGGGTTTCTTATAAAAACCTTTATTTTTTTTTTTAACAATAGAGAGAAGATGCGCATAAAGGAACATAGTTTTCCTACAAAACAAACAAAAAACATTAAAAACGGAATCTCCTGACGAGAGCAAAAAATTGAAGTCAATGTTGTGTAAAAAGCTAAACCGACCGTAACACTAGTTACAAACACACCTCTTGGAAAGTACTTATCAGTCTGAATTATTGGAAACTCCTGCTCAAAATTACCCTCCACTAACCACTCCCAGTTTGGTTGTAGGTTGAAAAAAGAAAAGAAATTGATAATTTGAGACGACGGAACATATGGTTTGAAGAAGAGGAAACGTCAGCTGAAAAAATAAAAATTTATAATTGCTGTAGCTGACAGAAATAGGATTCTAGTGCCGATGATTACGCGGATATGCTCCGGGAAACATATCACAAACTACCGTCCTTTCTCTCATAAAAAAAAAAAACGAACGACAATCTCGAAATCAATAACACAAAACTTTCGAAGATTTTACGATAAGAGATCTGAAAGCGTTTTCAATTACATTGAACTTCCTCTCTCCTAAAAGCCTACGATTTCGTTCGGGACAATTTTCGATACATGCTTGCCCACATCGACGTACTATAGGTAGGTGGTATGCGACAGTGAATGCATCCGCTGGTTTCAGTGAAGAAGTCTGAGGGTACTTGAAGAAAAATTACACAGCATTTGCAAGATAAGAAATAATCCCTTAATGTTCGCTCTAATGTTCGATGGTATGGCGATTAGAGAAAAAGGATTTGACTGGGATGGATCGAAGTATTTTGGCTATGTGATTTTGGACCCTGCTATTGATGGTAACGAAGCTCCTGAAGCAGGGAAGCTATCGTATTCAATCTTTTCCAATCGTGGGGTATACAATTGTCCATGGAAAATACCCTTGGGGTATTTTTTTCATAAAATTCTATAACAGCTGCACAGCTACAAAAACTTGGTATCGATTGCCTTGCGTACAGTTACGAAGGGAGTAGGTGCCTTAAACAACTTCCCTTAAAACTTTGTGATGGGCCGAAGCAGCACAAAAACACAACTTTTTGGGGGGGGGGTTGTCAATGTTGAAGAAGAATGGTTTTCCCATTTTTCGGATCCCACTCAATAAAAAATGTACGGTTGCGTGGATGGATCCAACTTAGTTGAAAACTATTGGCTTTTTTATTTTCGAACTCCTTGTCACTTGCATGAAGCTTTGTCCGGCGTGACTATAAAAACGATCCCAAACATTACCGAAGTTTTTCTAATAGATTGCGGGAGGGGATAGGTCTAGGAAAAATAAAAACTAAAGTAAGTGGATCTCTCCCTTCACCACAAGACCTCAGTCATGATGAACGTATTGCATTAGCATAGGACTGAAACGTTGACAACCAAAAACATTGTCACAATTACAAAGGTGCGGGTCTCATATATTTTAAAGCCGCAGTCGACAAACAAAATCTGATGACAGTAAACTTTGGACACATCTGCAACTAACTGATTTTGAAATTCCCGTTTTGATGAAACCGAGCTTTAAAAAAAAACAGAAAGGGAAAGTTCATAGAGTTATTGCTTGTTGATGAAAAAAAACATTCTTTTTTTTTGTTTTATTTTTCACAATTCCTGGTTTGAAAAAATTGTGAGGGACCCTAAAAATCTGAACAACTTTGGTATAAAAAACACTTGTTTTTTTTTAAAAAAAAAAAAAACTAATAATATTATTTATCAGATTGTCCGTTATTGTGCTTAAGTGCGCTTCTTTGACAACATTGCGTATTTCAACAAAGAGATTGCAACACAGCAACATCAATCGCGCTGAATCCATGGAACACGTATAGAAAACTAAAATACGAGAGGTTAGCTCAAAATAACTCGTGAGCTTTTAATTGGTGTGATTACACAAGATGGGACAAATCTTATATATAATATTAAACCTACGACAAAACCTAAACAAAACTCTTTCAAATGGATAAAAACACAAAACATATCATTTTAAGAAGACAAACTGGGAGAATTGGAAGCTAGGGTTTCAAGGGTTTGTTACTTAATTGAGCATGTAGAAAAAGCACACTTGTAGCGTTTTTAACAAAAAATTTTCTAAATATTAAATTTTACGGAAAGAATGTTTTTTGTCGAAGTAAAAATCCAATTGGCTCCAGTTTTTCATGTCTTCCAACCATTTACAATAATCAGCCAAGATCGAATCTCTGAAGATTCAATTTTCCTTTATAGTTCGAAGCAAAAGGTAGGCACAGAACAAGGGATAACGCCAGCTGCTAGAAAATTCTCCGTCACACAGATTCTAAGCTAATTCTCAATACCACAAGGCTACCTTCACTGAATCATATCTTCACTAGTGGGGAACGCAGGCCCATCCCTTTGGACAAAGAAAAACATTGTTACTTCTTACACAACACTCCCGAACAGAGAAGTATGTTTCTAGTCCAATGGCAATATAGAGAAGTGATAAACATGGAACATGGACCGCTCAACCATGGTTAACCAAGTAGCGTTAACGGAGTGTGGAAAAAAATGTGTAAGAGCTTAGACCTGCAATGAAATACATGTTTCAGAAATATCAATCCTCATTCAAATTTCCCCCCTCTATGTAAATCGGTATATCAGGAGTAGAAGTATCAAAACTAACGGAGAGAGAGAGGACCCTGTGAAACCAAGGGGAGTACGCCTTGGCGAGAATGTAATTCAGAGTGGTTCCTACCTGGCATGAATAAAAACGCTCAAAGATGGAGGATAAATCTAATCGCCTACAAATCGACCTAAGAATATTGTGCAATTACTGGAGGTGTTTTATCCACTGTGAGTATATTGGAAATACATCTCAGGTAATAAAGCACAAAAAACAAATTCTCTGGTGTATTGTTTCTTTTTATTGTAAATAACCTGAGGGTTGTCCGTTTAATTCTACGATGAAAATCACCCCTCAGGATATAAACTGCTACTCATATGTGGATGTATAAAAATTTTCGTAGATTGTCAAGGTGATTCAATCATTGGGTCAGTACGCTAAACTTACACACGGCTGAAAAATGTGAAAGGCTGTTTAGAAGCCATTGGAAAGGACGAAACATAACGAAAATTTGGACAAAATACAAATTGGCATTGCATTTCATGGCGACGAATCAGCGCGTTGTGAGATTAAGTTTTGGCCAGGAAAGGGAAGACCTAGATGCCGCAATTTTTGCCAATAGATTGTGAAACGAAATTTTCGAGCTGCTAAAGAAAAAGAAAAAACATTGTTGCTTAGACGTCACCTCGTGAGATATCTCTGGATCTCTCATTTGTTAAAAAAAAAAAAACAAATGTATCGTTAAACACTACTCTTCACGCTTTTTATTTTTTCATGGATGGCGAAAATGGTGCGTACGTGCGATGCGATCATTTTTTTAGTCGACGAAAACCGCATTCCTCAACAACTACTCGTACTAATTAGAATCGGGGATTGATGTTTTGTACTTTCGAACTGCATTTTCCAATCAGTAAAACAAAAATTATGATGACACACACCCTCCCATTACAAAATTAGAAGTACATTATATACAGCATAATTCTTTTCAGTGTCCAGTTACTAGATGTTTCTTGTTATTTTTCAACTTACATAATTTTTTTGTTGTTATTTTCAGTCCATTTTTGTTTGTTGTAATGTCAGTTAAACCGTCTATAGAGGTTATGTATATGTTCCTTTACTGTGGGTACTTATAAATCTAACAAGGGGAGGACACACTCAGTCTCTCACGGATCTTGTTGGCAATTTTTTTGGAGGTTCCTGGTCAAAAAATATTAGACACATATTTTGCCGTTCCGACCAATGGGCCCTAGAAGCCGAGAAAAAAAAAAAAATAGTATTAAAATAATTTATTTTTTATCTAGAGTTTAAAAAATGATATCGACATGATTCTTGCACCAAGATTTTCAGTTTTGATTGCAAATTAAAGGAAAAATACAGTCGCTCCATAGATTTTGGTTTAGATTAATTAAATTCTAAAAAAATGATTAGTTTTTCAAGCAAACTACCTCTATAGATTTTTTCACACAAAAAATTGAGGTCAGATTCTAATTCAGCACCCTCAAAAACATTAAAAAACGGTTATTCAACAAAATCAAAAAATATCATTTTTTTACCCTCTTCCAGGAAAATGAAATTTTAAAACCGATTATTGGTTACATACCTTTAAATCGTCATTACTTTGTCATGCAATTCACTGGTTGGTATCGCTGGAAAGAGGAGGGTCTCAGCTTTCTTTTGATGTATATAAATGTAAAATTCGATGAACAAAAACCTATTAAAAAAATTGGAAAATCCGAAATTAATAAATAAATAAATTAATTATTTATTGTAATAACTTATTACAAATTATTATTTACATTATATACAGACAGAACCACATATTAGATTTGATTGTTAAGTATTTACAATTTTTATTTTATTCTTCAAACCCAGAACACATCTCTAACCCGTTTTGTAATCTTTGTTTACTGGGTTCTAATAACTGAAGCTTATTACATTACAATTTCATTTTCATTATATTCAAAAAAATCCTGTCAGCAACAGAAGTGAGGCAGTTATTGCTATAATGTTTTTATGTCAACTATCACAATCATATTTTAACATGTTCAACTGCAAAATAAAATAAAAATTGTAAATACTTAACAATCAAATCTAATATGTGGTTCTGTCTGTATATAATGTAAATATTAATTTGTAATAAGTTATCATTACAATAAATAATTAATAATTATAATTATTTTAATAATAATTAAAGTAACAAATTATTTCTCCCAATTAGTATATATATATATATATATATATATATATATATATTATATTTTTTTTTTTTTTTTTTTTTTTTTTTTTTTTTTTTGATATCTATATATATATATATACATACTTTTCCTGAGTTTTGAGGGTGTTGAGATGGAATTCTAGGGCTAAAAGAATTTTCTATCACATTTTACAGTGTAAAAGCTAAAATTTTTCAAGTGAAGTATATTCAATATAATTTTTTTCACAAGAACCGATATCGGATTCGAATTCAGCATTCAAGAGAACCCTTAAATACGAAATTTCATCCAAATAGAAAAATAAAAGTTTGTAAGCTTCAAAGTTTGCCTGACCAAATTGGTAGGCAACTTTTGTTTAAATTGATAAAAACGTGAATTACGCTTAGACGGTTTTATGTATCGACTTTATTTTTTTACAAAAAATATAGGGTGGTAATACGCTTGAAATGTATTTTGTTTCATCATCCTATCTGGTTTCAAACTCAAGTTAAAAATCAAAATGTTTTTCGGATTTTCCAATTTTTTTAATAGGTTTTTGTTCATCGAATTTTACATTTATATACATCAAAAGAAAGCTGAGACCCTTCTCTTTCCAGCGATACCAACCAGTGAATTGCATGACAAAGTAATGACGATTTAAAGGTATGTAACCAATAATCGGTTTTAAAATTTCATTTTCCTGGAAGAGGGTGAAAAAAAATGATATTTTTTGATTTTGTTGAATAACCGTTTTTTAATGTTTTTGAGGGTGCTGAATTAGAATCTGACCTCAATTTTTGTGTGAAAAAATCTATAGAGGTAGTTTGCTTGAAAAACTAATCATTTTTTTAGAATTTAATTAACCTAAACCAAAATCTATGGAGCGACTGTATTTTTCCTTTAATTCGCAATCAAAACTGAAAATCTTGGTGCAAGAATCATGTCGATATCATTTTTTAAACTCGAGATAAAAAATAAATTAGTTTAATGCTATTTTATTTTTTTTCTCGGCTTCTAGGGCCCATTGGTCGGAACGGCAAAATATGTGTCTAATATTTTTTGACCAGGAACCTCCAAAAAAATTGCCAACAAGATCCGTGAGAGACTGAGTGTGTCCTCCCCTTGTAAGTGAAGTGTATGGTTTAAAATGTACGATGGTGATTTCATGATTAGTCTAAGAATTTTTGATTGAAACATTTGTATTTTTTTTTAAGGTGCATATTCCTAATGGGTTTAAGTAAGTGGTTTAAGTCGGGGTTCTAATGTCGACCATTTATGAAGGATTGGATACAAAAATGTTGGTCTCATGTTTAGTCTGAAGCGCTTCTGTTTTGATGAGGGCTTCAGGTCATCCTTCTATCGAATGTAAGTCCTTAGTTATGAATTTCGTTTGTCATAATACGGGTTGATCGTCGATGAAAACAGGAGGAAAAAGAGTCATGTCGGAGTGTAAAGATGATGTGCTGTGAGTTTTATTTTCCATAAACACAAATTAAAACACAAAAACAATTTACTAGATAAATCTTAGGCTGCCAAAGGAGGTTAGCAGCCGTACTTGGAAGAGGTTAATGCCCAATATCATACGAAACTCCCTTATCACGTTAATATCATCAGAACGGTACACATCTTTAAGGTAGATGATTATAAACAATAAACTGCTAAACAAGGAAGAAGACTGCTTTCTTATGCTCAGTGAGAAAGTTAACTTTTATGGTTCGCTGCTACATTCTCACCTCGTCGACTCTGCGCTAGAGGGTTTAACAGATCTTTGTTTCCTCCGACCTTTCTAATTCTTTACACTCCAATAATCTGCTTTTTCGTTTCTTTTTTCCAATTTCGGTGCAAATAATGAGTCCTTAGTTACTGCGCATTTAACTTCTTACGAATTGTAGAATACCAAAAGAAGAAAACTCTGAGTTTATCTAAGTCTTTACTTTACAGCTGCACTTTCATTTAAAACAACCATAGTAGAAATACGTTAACATAAGTCTCCAAAAATAAAAATGTTTTTGCAAATGAACTTGATCCTGAGCTGGTGCGGGTAGAAAGTAACATACCTAACATAGTTTCAAAACGACTATGACCGTCTACAAATATTGCGGTAGCTAGTTCTGGAGAATCTCGTGAAATAGTAAACCCCGCCTAAGTTAAACTCACTTCTTCCCTTCCTCCTCCAGCAACAGTCAATCGTTGGATTATGGTATCAATAAACAACCCCTTTTTTTATAAAATAAAAAATATTTAATACTTATAGAGTTTATCATCAACAATATTAAAGTTGATGGTCCGATCAATTAATATTTTTACAATAAAAGAAATAAAGATGGAGTAAGAAGCAATTCGTCAGAGTTTATCCTGACTACCATGAATCTTACGTGCATTAACTAGGAAGGAATCAATCGTCCAATAATAAAATATGTTGGTGGCGAAAATATATTAAATATTTTTTAGTTGATTTTTTTTTTAAACTTAACTGTATTATTATTACACTTAGAAAAACTAAAACGTTCCGAATAAGAATTCTAAAATAATTCTAATTTTCCATTTTTCCTGCAACATATAAATTACGCGTAATAAAAATTAACTGACTTAGCTGTTCCAGAAGTTGTGGCTTATGACTTCTTTTCCAAATCATCTATTTTGACTTGAAATTGTAGTGTAATATGTTAGTAGTCGAACCAATTCTTAAATAATTTTCACACAACAAATATTATATAAATATTTATATAAATACAAATATGTTAATTATCAGAAAATCAGAAACACCAGCGTCATAAAAATAAGATTTTGAAAATGATTCATTTAAAATTTGAATGAGTATTCCTGTTTATAACAAAAAAAAAAAAAAAAATTTTAAAAAAATGTTGATAGAGATTTTTATTACAAATTTTAATTTTTTCACGTCAAAAAAATAAAGATCCTAAAAAAAAAAAAAAATATGTAAAATAAGTCAGAATTTCGGTCATGCAAAGAATTTAATGAACGCAAGGGTCGAATATAAACCTTTTTTATTTATGATTTCGTAAATTTAATTTAATTAAGCGGTATTTTATTTAACTAATCTTATTAATAATCGTTTCATATGCCCGGGTCAAAGGATATGGGGTCAATATCAATTGGGAGTATTCCTGTTTATAACAAATAAAAAATTGTTAAAAAAATGTTGATAGATATTTTAATTACAAATTTTAACTTTTTCACCTCAAAATGAAGATCCTAAAAAAAGAAAAAAAATATGTAAAATCAGTCGGAATTCTAGTCATATAAACAACTTAATGAACGCAAGGGTCGAATATAAACTTTATCTATTTAAGATTACGTAAATTTAATACAATTAAGCCGTATTTTATTTAATTAATCTTATTAATAATCGTTCCATGTGCCCTGGTTAAAGGATATGAGGACGTAAAAACCTCAATATGAGGAGAACATATAGTCCAAAAAAAAAAAAATCAATTGGGTTTAATATTTAGTCCACTGCAATTTACAAATGTATGATTATTTACGATTTTTGGAGCACAAAATTGGCAACCTGCGGGCTAATTAGCTAGGAATTTACAAAAAAATGTTAACCCGCCCAGGTGGGATTCGAACCTACGACCTTCAGTACCGAGTGTGCTGGGACCCTCGCCCCAACTCATTCGCCCATCAATCCCCCAGCAGCTGATTTAGCTATTAGACTTATGTATATTAAATTGAAGACTGCTACTGGTTTTTACTTTAATTTTTTCTACGTTTCATAAGTATACGAAGGAATTAGCTCATTACTGATAAACTATAGGAAAGTAAAAAAAAAAAAAATAATAAATAAATAAATAAAATTTAATAAATGCACATGAATTTAAAGAGAGATGTAAAATTTTAAATTATAGTTGTTATATGTATAATGTTATTAACTTCATGTTAGAATGTGTTACTATACGTCTACCTATTTGATTGATTAGTATACTGTGTAAAATATAGCAACCCTTTGGAAATGGGAAGCATCACTCAAAAATATTTCTCACCCTGTTAACTATTTTAAATTATTGATTAGTTAGAATGGAAATATGTATTTCTTTAATTCAGTTGATATAAGCATTTTTTTTTGTATTTTCATCGTTTTAACGGGTGATTAGCCCAGTGTTAGATTTTAATTTTACAATCCAGTTTTACACACAGATAATAAAATAATATTTTTAAATAATTAGGATAACTTATAACTTTAAGTTGCAAGAGGTTTACGATGAAACTGTAGTTTCCTGTACGAGCTCGCTGACTATGATTGTAGTGCTCCTTCAACTCGCCCTCCGGCTGTCGATGGCGTTACAATTGCCCATTGTCTGTGCCGCCCACACTATCCGGAGTGCCTCTTGTTCTCAGTGGCTCCACAATGGAAAGCTCAATTAGAGAATCATCAATTATGGACTCCTGAGCGGATACTCTTATCCCTAACCTCACACCTTAATAATCCCCACGGGCAATATATCGGTCTCCAGGCCAGATCAAGCATAAAAGGTAGCTGTTCATACAAGTAGAATATAATTAGTAAACCAGTTAAACGTAATGAGGGCTTAAATAGATAATATATATGCAAACTAACGGTACTTTAATAATGACTAGGCCAAGAAATTAATAAAAAAAAAAACTTAACAGTAATCAATAAAATAATTAGTGAAACATAGTCCAGTCAATAAACATATTGAAGAGTGCATGAAATATGCAAAAATGTTTGACTTCATAGCTTCGTTAGGAGTTGTTAGAAGGTTAACAACTAAAAGTCCCCGCCCCAGGGGGTGAGCTAACGGTGGAAGGGGAGAAAGTCCCATTTTTGGGTTTTTCGATTATATCTCGAAAACGGTGGACTCTAGAAAAATATGATTTAAATCAAAATTAAAGCTACTTAAATTCCCTATAAAACTGATTCTACATGTTTGTAGAACTTCAACTGTTTTCAAGAAAAAAATAATTTTTATCTCACTTTTTGTCTTACATTTGTTCCAAAGGACAGAAACGCATTTATGATATTAAGGTAAATTTAATCACTTGAGATACGCACGATGGTATAGAAGGATCAATACAATTAGGATTTATGAATTAATTTCCACTTCTATGGGGATTATTTTATTAGAAAACTAGTTTCGAATTTACATTGCAGAAATAAATAAGGATTAAATTACTTAAATTAATAATTAAATTAAATAAACAATTAATTATACGAAATATGAGTTGAGAGAAATTAGGAGTTTCAATCGTGACTTTTTTTCATTCAAACCAATAAAGCTCTTAAACAGGTCCTAATGACAAATGTTATATTATCAAAATATACCCAATTGAATTTTTGACAATGGAACTGTCGTCAAATATTCGATCCGAGCAACCCCAATTCACAATGTTACAGTTATTAGTGTGAAAAAAATATTACACCAAAAAAAAATTGAAACCCCAAGAGACATATCCATGACAAGAAATATACAAATATACCAAACATGCAACTACTTATTAACCTTGAAAAAATAAATGGTTAGCCCGACCGATATACTGCCAGGTGCAACATGTAGTACAATAACAGAATAATGGATTTTACAAAGCAACAAAGACACTAATTACATAAACAAAGGAGTTATGGACATTTATGTTGATATAATAATAATTTCATGAATAAAGCGATTTGTAATGACCTTGTTTTTAGTAACATTTTCTTTCTTATTTCTATTCTTAATGTTTTTTTCTATTATTCTTAATTTGTTATTATTATTTATTATTAAAATTAATTAAATTCTCCTTGTTATTGTATTTTCTTCTTTTGTTTATTAATTTTGTTATCAGCGAAGAATTTGAGGTATGAATCCTGGAGACACGGAATCATCGTGTATCCTAATATTCAGGTACTATGAACATACCTGAGATACCTGCCCGGGTAAATTTAATGTCTGGATTCTCAAGTTGTAGAATTATATTTAACAAATATAATTAACATTATTATCATATATAAAACTAATTATTATTAATTAGAGTAAACCGGTTCATATTGAACAGATTTTTTAAAAAACTAATTTAATCCAAAGCAGAGCATTAAAATCATAGCTGTGTCACCTCAAAGTGTATTGTTTAATTATCAACTATTAATTTGCTTGCGTATTTGTTATAGAATAGAAGTATAGTAGTGGGTTCGAATCCCACTTAGGAAGTTAATATCTCTTTTTTTTTTTTTTTTTTTTTTTTTTTTTTTTATTTATTTATTTTTTTTTTATTTTTTTTTTTTTTTTTTTTTTTTTTTTTTTTTTTTTTTTTTAGGAACTAAGATCGTATTTAGTAAATATTACAACCTGTTTCACTCGAGGATAATGAGTAATATGGATAGTTACCCGTTTAAACAGTATGAAAAATAAAAATGATGACGTGGAAAAGAAAAAATCCTACCATAGAATATATAAAATTAAATTTAAAAAAATTAAAAATATTAGTAACAATAATAAACAAAAATTAAAAATATATTCATAGTAAATAATAAAAGAAAAATTTTAAATAAAATGGTGTTATATCAGCTGATTCCAATGCCTAATAATCATAATGTGTCAGGCTCGGTAATTGTTTCCATCGTTCCAAGCAAAACGATGTTAAGGTATGAAATTCAAGCAATTCTACGATATTATTGGAAAAGAAAATTTACAGCCACCGAAACTAGGGGATTTTCAGGAAACGGTCCGTCAAATATGAAAGTGGCTAAATAACAGTGGAAAAGTGCCAGAATTCATGGCTGGTTTCTAGATGGCAACTAAGTAAAACAAGAATCTTAGTCAATAAGAAAAAAAACAAAACATGTTAACCCTTCAAACTGTTATTTTTTTTTTTAATTATCCACAGTATAATCGAGATTCCAATTAGCATAAAAAAACATTAAAAAATAAAAAATAATTAAGGCTTTCCTGAATTCGGAAAAAACGAATACTTTTATAATTTCGTCCCCTCATATTTTTCTAAATGAACTATTGATTTTACTTTCCGTCACAAGCGGACTTAGGGCTTAAAGCTATTGCCATGGTGATTGTTAGTGGGCGAAGTCTATAGAATGGAAAATTTCTTTCCAACGACGTTTTGGCCTCAGAGGGATTTAAAAGGGACGAAAATTAGAATTGCGGCCTGAAGGGCCGATTATTAATCCTTTTTAAGATTTTATTTTCGTCCCAGATTTCAGAGGAGCAAAAACTAAAGTTTAGCGATAAAATAATTCAACGCCATCAATAAATCAATAAATAAAGTCGTATTTTAAACTGAGCATGTCCAATTTTGTGTTGTTAAATGTACACTTTGCTGTAAAATCCATAACAATTATAATATTTAAATCCTTCGCAAGTGTCTAATAACAAAAACAAGTATAATAGGCGTGTGCATCTTGCAAGGTTTTATCAGAAAAAAAAAAATCGATCGAAAGTGGACAGTTTGAATCATAACTCCTCGATTAGTCGACGTACGATTCGTTATGTGTTAAGGATGTTATAATAACAAATATTACTTTTGCTAACGTCGAAAACTACGTATCACTTTCAAAAAACTAAATATTCCCTGGGCAAACCTAGCAAACATTAATTGTTTCTTTTTGAAAACTTCATTTTTGCATTTCTTAAAGATTGCTAAGAAATCCTATGTAAATAGCATTATTCCAAATGTTCGTTGAATGAGTTTAACTTGTTCTTAACCTAAACATTATTGATTAGAAGGTTTTTAATTTAAGATAATTTAAACAGCCTCGGATCCACCATTCATCGAATTAGATAACCGTTTATTCTATTTGTTTATCTCTTCTTTCTTTCATTCAGTGAATGTCCGAAAACGCATTAAATAAAATGGAGAGAACCAATTCAAATATATCGAAAATATTGAAAATATCACATACGACGACGTAATGTGTATTATGTCTATATTTAGTGGAGGGCAGAACGGCTAAGAATGAAGGGTGAAGTACACAACTTTAAACGTAAAGCTTTTCTGTACAATGTGAAAACTAACGTTTTAAAAATTAGGAAGGAAGTGAAGGAATTTATTTATTTACCATTCTTGCCATCCCCATATAATCTATAAAATTAAACTATAACACTGAAACTTGACTTAAGTTGATGGATCTAAGGATAAAACACGGGATCATATTACAAACATGTAAACGACTTGTACATTTGTGTGCTTATATATTCGAATTAATGAAATCAAGAGCATGTAGTCTATTAAATATGAGTTTATAGATCAATAAAAACTACCGTGAATGGGACCTACTTTGATACATTTTGCACTGCAGTGCGATTCTTTTTTTTGTTTTATTTTTTTTCTTTTGCCAAATAAAAGCTACACAAGACAACTAAAAGCTATTTTTAGTATTATTATTTATTTTATTTTATTTTTTTTTTTTTTTGGTTTAATGGCATTGGAATCATCCATACAGCCAATCTTGAAATTAAAATTTTGCTCCAAGTTCTTTACATATGGAATATAATTGCTTGGATAGTAAAACAAATTTATTTTTAAATTTTAAGTCAAAAAACTTTGAAAAAAACAACACTTCTGAGCAAAATTTCAATTTCAAGTTTCAAGCCATTACGTTCCATATGTAGGAATAATTCTCTTTACAATTATGTTCTAAGCAATTTCTAAATTGTAGCTATAAGTTCCCATGTGAGAGATTCCCCTATCTTTGAAATGAAGAAGTGGTCATTCCTATAGTTAGATGAGCTGATTTTACCTTAAAAAAACGCTTGTTTTATAGTCTTCTCTAATTTAACCCATTAAGTTATCAAATATTTTCTACTTTTAAAATTTTTATTTTTAAGTTCTGAGTAAAAAAAAACAACACTTTTGAGCAAAATGCAAACATAAATCTTCAAATTTGGTTCTCTTCATTACCAGATCTTTTGAGGAAACACAAAAAATAAAAATATTTTTAAAAGTGTGTATAGCTTTAATATAAATATAGCAAATCCGTTTAATTAACATTAACGTTTTATCACGTCTTTGATTCATTAACAACTTACAAACTACCAACCAACGTAAACCTGATTTGGTTTTATTGGAACTTAGAAAACAAAATAACCTAAAAAACCCCTGAATAGAATGAAAATAAATCACTGATTCAAAGTAATGAACATGCATAGGGAATTTACAATTATCAATTAGGTGGGTAACATAAATTTTGTTCATACTAGAAACATTGGTTCTTGACATTGAAAATCACAGAAAGAAATCTTCATTCTTTTAAAGCACCTAGTACAAGTTGCCTTTTTTAAACCTAATTATAGATATAAAATTAAAGAAACGAGTTAAAAAGTTGAGACAAAAAAGAAAACTTTGCTAAATAGATTGGTGATCAATGTACTTATTACTGACATAAAACAATCTGGCTGCCACATACGCCAGGCCATATGAGTTTAACAATCCTCGAATGTTTAAAACCAACTAGCAGTCGCTAGCTAAAACATTGAGCCCGCCAAAAGGATTTGCGTTTTAAAAGCGCTTTGGTCTACAGTAGCCCCGCGTGTTCAAAGTAACGCCCGTTTACGGTTGTCGAAATAATATTAAATAGATTTTATATGAAATAAAAAAAATGACTAATAATTTAAATTTCAACAAGGAATACCGTATGCTCAAAAATAATAAGAAGTAGAACAGAAAAGATAAAAAAAAACTTATCATTATTAATTAATTAAATAAAATTTATTCCAAAATTGTAGCATACTTCAGCATACTTAATAAGATTAATTCGAGCTAAGTACTAAAGCTGTTAGCCTCAGAAGCCATTTTACTCAGTAGGCTATCAATTATTAAGTAGTTAACTAATTATATTTTAATTACTGTGCAAAATAATTAAAACTTAATTTCCTGTATACAAGGAAACCTTTAATAGAGTAGTTTTAATCTTCTAATCTACTCCACTTTTTCCTTATCTCTCTCTCTCTCTCTCTCTCTCTCTCTCTCTCTCTCTCTCTCTCTCTCTCTCTCTCTCTCTCTCTCTCTCTCTCTCTCTCTCTCTCTCTCTCTCTCTCTCTCTCTCTCTCTCTCTCTCTCTCTCTCTCTCTCTCTCTCTCTCTCTCTCTCTCTCTCTCCTCTCTCTCTCTCTCTCTCTCTCTCTCTCTCTCTCTCTCTCTCTCTCTCTCTCTCTCTCTCTCTCTCTCTCTCTCTCTCTCTCTCTCTCTCTCTCTCTCTCTCTCTCTCTCTCTCTCTCTCTCTCTCTCTCTCTCTCTCTCTCTCTCTCTCTCTCTCTCTCTCTCTCTCTCTCTCTCTCTCTCTCTCTCTCTCTCTCTCTCTCTCTCTCTCTCTCTCTCTCTCTCTCTCTCTCTCTCTCTCTCTCTCTCTCTCAAAATAAACATGTTGATAGATGTGTATAATGTAGAATTCCAAAAGTGAATAAAATAATGTAATAAATTATTACTTGGTTGAATCCCGTGATTAATTATAATTGAAAAATTAGAACTAAAAAAAATCTAAGAATCGTTTAAGGTAATGTAATTTAAAACCTTTGCCAATCATATGTCGAAAAAAATAAGGATAGCCCGTTAGCAGAACGAGGAGAAACCCAACTTTGGATTTGAGTGAACGGCCGATATAAAATGCAGGCTTCAAGTAGGTCAATGAATGCTATTTCTTAGCATTGCAGAGATAAAAAGGCTTCAGTCAGGATATTGTGACTTCAGACTCAGTTAGGCTAATGAGCCAAAATAAATTTTCGCTTAATCAGTCAATAAAAACCCCACCAATCAAGAGTTTGACTTCCATCACAGTTCTTTAGATGTACATTGAAGACTAAAAGTTAAGATAAAACATTCAAAAACAAATGTTATAACATCATCAGTTGGCACAGTTCATCATAAAACATTGTTAAAAAAAAAATCAATTTAAAACAATAATAGTTTTTGTATAGTGAGCTTGAAATGAGAATTAAAATACTAATAAACTGTTTTATTAGATTTATTTTTTGGGATTTCTAGACATTTTCACATATCTCACAGGTATTTTGGGTCTTATAAGGTATATTGGGTGACTTTACCTCAGTTTCTGACGTCAATACTTTCTAGGTGCACGCATATTTCAATCCTTGAAAACAAAAAAAAAAACCACTTATACCCATGACCTCCTTACTCTGCGCTCCTCCATCCCCCTTTTAAATACTACAATCCATCAACCTGTACACTCCTGCGCATAGAACTGTACCCTTGTTAAAATCCTTTATTTTTCTCGCTTCCTCTTTATGATATTCATTGCCCATCTCAATTCGAAAAAGCTCCACTATTATTTCCTTTTAACGCCACTCTTACTTCTCCTACATTCCTTGAAAACTTCTGAATTTTCGATCTTCTGAGCAAATGTAAAACATGAATATTTGTGCTATATATATTATAATAGTAAACATAAGATATATCCATTTACAAGATTTCTCATTCAGTTTGTAACTCATAATTTGATGATTAATCAATTATTATTATTATTTATTACAAATAGTTATCATAGCCAGACGATTGTCCTATGTATTGTACTTATTTGTTATTCTTAGGGGACAAGTTGTCTCAGAATAAAGTTCATTTTTTTCTTCTTCTTCTTTATAATAAATTTTAACCCTATGTATGACACGTAGGGCATTTCGGCCCATGCAGGAAATTAAAGGGATTGTTTTGGCAACACTGGAGCTTATGAAAGCCCTGAGACCGAAATGTAAATTTAGTTCAGTAAGTTGCTGTGTGTTAGGGGTGGTAGTTTCGGACTCAACTGTTTAAAGTTAGTTTTGTAAAATACTATGAGCCATTTTGGCCTACGTGTCACACAAGCTATTTGGACCTAAGTGTTATTAAATAATGTTATACAATTTTTAAGGACGATTATTTGTTTATTATTTTATTTCTTTGAAGATGACTCAGCCAAGTATATCTGAAAGCTGTCCAGCTTGAAAAACACTTTCGACGATCGCGTTTTTTCAATGCTCAATGTACCCATGGATAGTTCTGATAATGAAACAAGTAAGCTTCATGATGATCATGAAGAATTTGAAGAAAACCCACAAAAAAAGGATAGAATATGGCCCCTTTGTGTATTTAGTGGAATACTAGACATTCCCACGGTCACCAAAGTTTTGTTGATAACCAAATGGAAAGCATGTTAAATTTTATCGAGAAACTCGGGGTTGCAGCTTGTAGAACCACTCATGAGAGCAAGTCAGGAAAATCCATCAGTATCAATAATGATGTCAAATTATGGATATATAAAGTACTAAAAATTCAGATTCGTGCATCAAACACCACATTGTATGATGATATAAGCTAAATAAAGAAAATGCTGTTATCTTTGCCCCTATTTATAGGCCAAGACAGCAAAAAAATGTGTCGACTGTCAACATATTTGTGCGTAATGTTACAGGAAAATCTGCCCTTCTTGACTTCAAACGAAAAATAATTAGGTTTTTTATAGTCATTGTATGCTATCTTGTATACTTCTGGTAGAAATAAAAATTGTTTAATTAGATGTTTTTTAATAAGAAGTACATTATTTTTTATAATGCAAGAAAAGTTAAAAAGCATACGAAAAATTATGTTGAAGTACGTTCTTAATAAAACATTTTAAAACACTAGTGAACATTTTCTTTTAAGACTTTTACATCTTTAGGTACATTTGAAAGTTAAAAATGTCATATTTGGAAAGCCACAACTACTAAATTTGTATGAAACAGGTTGAGGGGCTAAAAGGCCAACATGTCGCCCAACTCCAAAAATTAAAAACATTTAGTAATTTAAGGTAATTAGTGATGTGTTGGTACCAAAATTATTCGAATCTCGATACCCGCAATGGTACCAAAAACTCGATTCTCAATCCTCGAAACAGATACCTCGGTTTTAAAATGAGTTATTAATAAAAAAATAATTTACGTCAGATCTAAAATAGAATTCGAAAATAGCAAATAATATTTATAGGCACAGGTACTGAATAAGTTAATGGTAATTCAGAATATGTTTGTATGTAGATAGGAAGGATACAGTGATTTCTTAGATGTTTCAGTAGTATATCAGGACATGAAGTAATAAATAAACTATTAATTAATTAAATAAAAAATAATCGTTATTCTGGGATAACATAAATTCCTTTTGAATAAAAACAAAGAATAATAAGTAAAAATAATCGATTCCATGCGAATTATAAAATTACAGTTTAAAAAAAATTTAAATATTAAATACTTATAATCTTATTGATATCAATATAAAATACAACTTTACAAAATATAACTATACATAAATTAAAGCAGTAAACGAATTTTAGATTGTCCGATAAAAGCTTTCTTATTCATCATAGTAAAAAAATACTCTGGTAGAGTATCGAATATTATCTATGATCTATGAGAAATTTGCATCAGATTAAAAATTAAAAACTGCGTTACTACAACCTATTCATTGGTTTGAAATACGAATATCCCTAAATCATGCAGACAGTTTTTATACTATCAATACGATCGTAGGACTGCTGAAAGTTTAAGAATAGATGATGTAGCATGACGTCAAATTCATGTTTCGTTTTAAACGCTGTTTGAGTACTGAACAGTTTGAATGTAGTCAGTTGCCGACACCTTTTATTTTTTTTTTTAAGTTAGTAAATGATCAGGTGAATAATAGATCAAGAGGAGTAAAAAAACAAAAAAACAACGAATCTTGCGAAAATTAAGTATTAGACAAATAGTTAATAATAATTTAATATTAAGTTAAATATTTTCTGTTTCAATTTGCATAGGGTAGGAAAGTTTTAATTTCTGTGCTCCTCCGGTTTTTTCATCCCCTCATAGGCCAGCTCATCAGGACGATTGCAAAAAGTATAATCAGGCTCAGCAGAATACTAATTAGACAACCTCCGTTTTCGTTCTAGAATAATATTAAAATCTGCTGCAATTTTTTTTTCAAATGAGCATGCCATAGGAGAAAATAATAGGACTAGCAGGAAACATGTAAAATATTACAATCATTAAAAAAAAAAAAAAAAAAAAAAAAAAAAAAATAGTACAATGTTTCATAGCATATCATGAGGTCCAGTCGATAAAATAAACAACTATGTTATGGCGACGCATCGAGACTATATTGTGCTCATAATAATGGCCTACAGTGAACAAAACAGGTTACAATAAAATTTATGTAAATTACACAGGCAATTAAAGGGATAAAGTTAACAATGTAAAAATATAAAATAATATAAGTTAAAATATATTCAAATTATGACGAGTATGAGTCTACTGATAATGCTACTATGGATATTCCTACATAAACCACATAGATATGTAGAAACCTACAAACTATATCTTTATTATACAAATGAATGAGGATAGAGGATTACGTGGATATTTCCAGCATAGTTGGGCAAACTTCAATCAAAGCTAAAAAATAATCAAAATTTAATCATAGCTATTTAAGTAAGAAACTAAGTTACTAATTCAATCACCTAATTTAATCATTATTAAATAAGGTGATTGATTCCAGGGAATTAGTTTTCAAATAGCTATGATTAAATTTTGATTTTTTTTTAGCTATGATTAAAATTTGCCCAACTCTGATTTCCAGCAATGAAGAAAAAAAAATCAGACGTTTGAAATCTCAGCATATTTTATTCCAATTTAATACTCTCTATGTTGTATTTATTTATAAATTTATATTATACATCATTACACATAATTGTCATAGTAAGAACCACTTATCAATTTAGATAATTACACATCAAACGAAATTTTCGTTTACCGGCAAAACCCGAAAATACCACAAGATTTGGAAAATATTCCTCACAGTCTCATCCTTGATTTTTGTACACTAGAATTATAGTTTGTTAGTTTGTTTGTAGGTTTGAGGTATTTCTAGCGTAAAAAAATGAGTCATCAACGCTCGTTCGATCTTTCTATCTTTAAAGATTTACCTAGATATATTTTATGAAATAGTTTTTCTCTGTCTAGGAGAGCTATCATTGCTTCATCATTTCCCAGCGCCACACAGTGGGACGAATGGCCTATCTAGGAGGAAAAAAAGTCATAATGGAAATTAATAAAACTATTGTGATAGGTGTATAGCTAAGTAGTTTATGGAACATTATCAAAGGTTCTTTTTCGTTTTTTGGAGGTGGATTTTAAGGTAAAAAGAACGATCAAAGTAGTACCTAACTCGACAGGTCTTTTATTAAAACTATTGATTCTTTCAATCTAAATTTGTGTATCATCTTATTGATATTTTTTTTTCATTATCCTTTTATAATTAGTGAATATAGACGATCGTTATACTAGGAAGCTATGCTCAAAATAAGTTTTTTATAATTTGACCTATTATATATTTTTTTTTTAAAAGTGCCTTAAACTAAAGCATTTTTTAAACTAAAAAGATCTATTACTAAAAAGCACGCCAAAGTAGCTCTCTGAAATTCATGGTACAGGTGCCTTAGAAGGTATATGAAATAATCATGAAACATTTAGCTGCTTTTATCTGCTTTCTCGTCTGAAAACGAATTTTCAATTTCGCGAAGAGAATTATTTCGTATTTGGCTAAACTGTAAGGGCATTGATTTAATATGTATTACTATATTTAAAACACTGAAATTAGAGGATATTATACCAACACCTATAGCTGCACTGAAGAGATATTTAAAATTGGTAGTAACAGAAATTAAAACTAAATGATAAGAGGCTGGAAAACCCCGGAAAGTTATTAGGAGATTGAGGAAATCACTCTTACAAGAAAAAATCATTTTACAAACGTTTATAAAGTTACAATACACACAAATACATAAGAATGGGTGTATATATGCATGTTTTTACTGTATATGTTGAATTTTCATTTAGATAAAAAATCAGTTATGTTAGTTTGTTTTTTACTAAGGAGAAAAATGTGCAATCAAAATTAATGAAACTGTTGTAATAGTTGTAAACGGAAGATGTTTATAGAGCAGTATTTGAGTTTTTTTTTGGTTTTAGCTGTGGGATTACTAGGTAAAAACAAGGATGTAAGTAGTATCTAACTCGACAGGCCACATTTAGTTAAAATGATTGATTCTTTCAATTGAACACTCTGTATAATCTTGTTGATATATTTTTATCGTTAGTTTATAGCAAAAACCAAGAAAAAATAAGAAAACATTACAGACATATTATATACCCATTACTGACATTATCGCAGCAGACCTTTTTAAAACTACAGATAGTAATTATTCTTGCACCTCATCCACCGATGATTCCTCTGGGGAAGATGTGGACTCTTCAGAAGATGACAACAGAGAGTGATAGTGAATGTAGCACGAATATGTCAATTGCAATGTCAAATGTTTTCTGATTTAAGGTTTACAAAAAACAGTTATATTGTTTCAAGATTTGTCTAATATATTATATTCTTTATTGTTGTTACGCGCTTTGATTTCTCCTTATTTTAACTCCATTGTTTAAGTAAATCAGGTTGCTGTGTCTATTTATTAAAGTCAAACTTTTTTCCTCCTAGATACAAAGTCGGAAATATCTTCCATCTTTTTCAAAATATCATGAACACTTTGATCATCAATTCTTAATCCAGCAGATGGCACTTAAACACTTTCACCTTTTTCTATTCAGTTTTTAGGGGTTAATTTTTGTTAAAGCATGAAAACATTTTGTATTTATTTTTTTTTTATTATTATTTTTTGTGTAATTTCGATAGTTCCTATTTGAATGGAGACTAAGGGATAACTGAGTAAATAGTTTTGCTTACTAAGCAAACAGGTCAGTAATAATATCACAGAAAGATTTGAAAACAGTATCAGTAAATATGAATTGGATTAGTACACCGGAAACATCTCATTTATACGATACCAGCTTGACGTGTCTTTTTATTCATTACTTTTTTAATACAATTAAAAATAATTACTGAATAATAATAAGTATAAATAATTACCTATTATGCAATAATTAGAAACGATCTAACTAATTTTTATTAAATTAACATGATACAAATAAAATTAATGGTGAAAAATTAAACCTTATAAAACAAATCGGAACCACGGATAATGGGGGCCTACTGTCTAGTATTTTCCTTATAGTTGTGACTTGATTGGTTTTATTTTACATTATTTAAACTCTATTGTTTATGTAAATCAGGTTGCCAGGTCTGTTTAAGCGATACAGACTTTTTTCCCCCTAGATTGGTCATTCGTCCCACTGTGCGCCAGTGAGATGTCTCAAGGTATTCCCGGTTCAGTCAACCTTTTGGTGTACTTAGGGCACTCGTATGGGATACTGAAAAAACCATTGCCATACATTTTATATTCGGGAGGAGCCTCTCTGATTTTAAGGTGAAGGTGTGCCATTCTTGTTTGGCCAATTTTTAATCTTCTCTGAGCTTAGGAGGGCTGGAAATGCACCATGGCTTTACGTCCTTCTTGATTATCTTAAGTTGACTAGTAAGACTGTGATCCCACAATGTCTTCCACTCTTGGGATATCGTCTCTATAAGTGGGCGTGCGAGTTCTGATACCGTAAAAAAGGTTTTGCCAAGTCCTGGAGGGGATAGTTTGTTAGTCTCTACACATATATGTGGTTTATGTAGCAATATCCATCAGTAACATTATAAGCAGATTCATACTCCATATTTTTTTAATTATATACAGTTATATATTCCAACTTATATATTTATATTGTTATTAACTTAATTATTTAAATTTTCTGTGCAACTTATACAATTTTATTGAAACCTACTGTGTTCAATGTAGGGGATAATAAAGAGAATAATATAGTACCGAAATGTGTGGAGAGATAGAATTAAAGACTAAGACTTTTTTTCATTCAAATATCGGAAGATAGGCAAGGCAACAGTAAAAATAAAAAATAACCTACCTAGACGAAACCTCAAGACTATTATAGAAAGAAAAGGACAATTTGTGTAAATCGTAGAAAATTCATTGAAAAGCAGAAGCAATGGTAGAGAAACAATGAATTATGAAGTAGGAGGAAAAAAGTCGTTTATTCAGGGCGCTATCTTCACAACGAGGTAGTAATGATAACTATTACTCGAGAAATCTTATAACAATCCCTCTATCAGTTCTTATAATTATCAGTAACATTTATCATTTTTTATTTATCTCTTTGATTAAATACTTATTTTTTATTTAACTTTTTTTTTTTTACAACTGAGATCAATAATTACAAAATAACAATAATAATACATTCTCAATAATAAAGCTAAAGACAATAAGCCCAAAATCAGTTTTATTAGAGATTTTAGGGCTAATAATTGTATAGAGCGCATATTGCAATTTGTAGCCTGAACACATTACCTCGTTGATAGAGCTAAGTGCTTTGTTAAAGCTGATTGTGAAACTCTCCCTCTATATTCAGAGAATTCGCAAACCAGAGGCTATATATTGGTTTTTAAGAGACAAGGTAAATCAGTTCAGATTATATAATTTTACTGTTAATTAAAAATCCTTTTTTTTTTTTAAATTATTATTAAACTATGAACCCATCAGCCTCCCGTTTTGAAATTTCGAAAATCTCTCACCAAGAATATGAACTATATATAGGAATGTTTTTCGAAAATTCAAAACTGCGCTTTTTGATAAATTGAAGTTCAAATTTTGAATTGAGTCTTAAGAAAACTTTTATTATTTTATTAAGTTTTAAAAATTTTTGTAGCGCATACAAAAAAAAGATAATTTAAAACTAATTGTAAGTAAAATAATACCACTTCCATCTCTCTAGCGCAATTAGGAAAAAAGCTATGGTGATTTCAAAATATGTCAGTTACATTCTTCCCTGGGATTTTAAGATTCTTTACGTAACCCTTTAAAACCGTTAAATTAAAAAAAAAAGAAAAGAAAAAATGATATTTCATATAATCTCTTTCTAGGTTTATAGCCTGTGTTGATTTGATATGGAATGACCCCTAAATTAAAAATAAGAACTATAATTTCCAGATGGTTAATTTCATTAATAATCATAACTTTTTACAATCTTTTTTAATTTATAACTATAAAACTTATTATTATTTATTGTACATAGTTATTCACAAATCGATACGATTATAAACATCCAATAATAAAATACAATACTACATAATTTCTATGCACTTATAAAACGTGCAATTCTTGTAAAATTATATAGTATTATTTAAAAACATAAAACATAATTTATTAAATAATTTTACTAATATCCAGAGAGATGAATGACTGGACAGCTGAAGGACTTTGCTAATGCAAGACGTTATTAATTTTAGGGCAGCTGTGGCCAGTTCCTCATAACCACACGGATCGGGGGGATTCCACAAACTGTTTCTACTTAAAAAGTACCCAGATATTCAGTTTTAATAATATTACAATCTAGATAACATTATCATAGACAGTAACAAATTTACCGTTACAACTAAATACAATTGTCATTTATAGAGCTAATTCATTATAAATATATAAATTTTTTATTTTACTAATTAAACTTTCATATAATTTTAAAGTTTTGTTTTAATCTTACGAAACCTCAAGATAAGCGAATAATTATAACATTTTTATGAACAAAAAAATGCAATAGCTGAAAAAAAGTAACGATAATCGAAAATAAACATTGATTCCTGAAATCTTAAGATTAAAAGCGCTTAAGTTAAAACTTACAATTAGTTGTAATTTACGAGCACATTAACAGCGGTGCTTAGCTAAGCAAGTCAAACAGACAGAGTAAGGTCTAGAAGCTGAGGTGCAGAAACTTCGTAGTAACTTATCCAAACCGCTTTAAATAATTACTTAGCCAGCTAACTTACTAATCTTACTTCTTTGCCATTAGATAATTACTCTAAGACTTCAGATAAATTAAAACTTTTTTTTTGTTTGTATAGGATTTTAGAGTGGAACTCACGTCCTTCATCCAATATCAGTCTAATCCTTTTATGTGCTAATTTATTTCATAAAAAAAAATATTCAGTATTGCAAAGCTTGGTATAAGATGAAAATTTGGTAGTTTTAAAAATCGTAATTATATTAATTTTTTCTTCGGTCGAAGAAACTGTTTTTCCTATTTTTTTTTTTTTTTTTATATTTTAGTTTAATGAGAAAAGTTCATGGGCATTCTAAATAATGCATTTTTTAAACTATTATATTTTAAGACACTAGTTACGATTTTCTGATAAGAGGATATTTCCCTGGCTGACGCGAAGAAGTGTATGAGCCAAAATTGCGAACGTTTCAATGATCCAATTATTTTTTATATTTACTTCTTATTTTTTTTTTTATTTCCATACTGTTTTTCTTTCCTTGTTTTTTTTTTTTTTTTTTTTTTTACCCTTTCTTTTTTATCGCTTTTTTTTTTTGTTTTTCTTCTAGCACTGATGAAGGCTAATTTTGTTGGCCGAAATTTGGGCACAATATATTTAAATTTATATTTTAATAGTGTTTGCATGGCTGCATACCCTATATCTTCACTAGTTCCACAGTCAATAAATACCTGATCAATTTAGATTTCATTATTTATCTTTAGATTTATCTATATTAGCCAGTCAAAGAAACAAAAAATAATAATAAGAATAGCAAAACATAACAATATAATTTAAATTTTATCCATATAGATGACAAAGAGTAAGGGGACAGAGTGAGTCTCCTTGCTTGACTCCATATCCATTCTGAATTCATTCGATTTCAGCCTCCCATTTAGTTATTCAACTATTTGTTATATCTATAGTCTTATATAAAGTTCGATTGGGCATCTAGATAAAGATACAAAATATTTTTGTTCCCCTTTTATTTATTACTTTACTAGCATCCCTGTCGCGGCTTCGCCCGCCCTCCATAAGTAAAGCTAATTTCAACTAAAAATTAATGTTCTTTTGTTTATCGATAAGATGCTTGTATTTTAGCATGTGGTTCAGCATTATTTCTTCAATGATTTTTTCACGCATAGCAGTAATTATTAATCTAGTTATAATCGCACTGATTAGGCAGTTGGAGATTGCGTAAAAGCACCATTAGACATAAAATTTTTTATTTTAATGTATGAATTGGTAATCAAGTTGGATAAAGACTAAGAAACTTTTGCGGAAAATAAACTGCATTATCAGTGCTTACGACAGAAGGCCCGTGGATCATATTTTTACACACAATATAAAAAAAGTAAAGGATCGACATTTTGATTTAGTAATAATTTGTATTCGGCAGAAATAACTTTATTGATTTCATCTGGTTGGATGTTGATTTCGAACTATAAAAGTATATGAAAGTGTGGCAAACCTCAGTCCTGCCTCTCAACATTGTACATTTAAATTTTAGTTATTGTAAATTTTACCATTGCAAAACCTTCCTAGAATTATAAAAATTATTTTTATTTAGATGTCGGTACAGATAGGTTCAGTTTACCATTGTTAACTCTATTGTGGGATGGTGCTATAAACAATCGTTCGATTTTCAAGCTTCACTGGGATCCACATATCGCACACCATATTTAAATCTTTTTTAATAATTTTCTTTATAGTTTAATAAGTAAATTTTATCATCGATTTCAAGCTCTTTTGTAACCTCTCGCGTAGAACCTCTCCACCTATCGGTCAATTTTCAAACTTCACTGTTGTCCACATATTTTCTTTTTTTTAATAATAAAAAATAAATGAAAAATCAGTAGATTTTAATATTGCTAAACCTTCTTGGAACTATGAAGATGATGTAGTTAATATTTAGCACAGATTGGTTCAGTAGTATTCGTGGTTAGTGATCACAAACGTAAAATGGCTTGTCCTTTTATATAATAGTATAAGTTATTATTATGGTAAACTTTCTAATTTTAAATCTTTCAAGAACTATGAAGATGATGTAGTTAAAATTTGGTTCAGATAGGTTCATTAGTTTTACTAAAACGCTATTGTCGCTTGCCACATATTTATAGCTTTTTGGATAACTATTTAATTGAATTAAGTAACTTTATTATCAATTTCTAGCTACATTTAACACCGGATCATTGTAACCTCTCTTAAATGGCGCTCGCTTTACTGCACTCCACATATTTATCGCTTTTTAAACAGTTATTTAATAGAAAATATATAAATTTTATTATTGCTAAACCTTCCTTGAACTATGAAGATGATATAGTTATATTTGGTACAGAATAGTTCTATAGTTTTCGCGGTTAGTGATAACGAACGAAAATGGCTTGTCCTTTTGTATATAACTTCATAATCCCCCGTCGAGGCTTCGCCCGCTCTCATAAGTGAAGATCTTAGATAATTTTAACTAATAATTAATTTTTTTTAATATTTATCGATAAAAATCTTGTATTAAAGTGAAGAATTGAAAATTTTATTTTTGATGATATTTTCACGCATAGCAGCCATTATTAACTGGGTTAAATTTAGATTGATTAGGTGTTTGAAGATAACATAAAGCATAATTAGACATCCAATTTTCAATTTTAATATATGAGTTGGTAATTCAGATGGACAGAGACTATTACGAAACTGCATTATCAGTGCTCACAGCTAAAGGTTCAAAGTTCATATTTTTACACACAATATTAAACAGCTGAGGATCGGCATTTTGATTTTTAATAATTTTCAATCGACAGAAATAATTTTATTGATTTGATCTGGTTGGATTTTAATTTCTAACCATAAAAGTATGTCATAGTGTGGCAAAAACCCGTTTCTAACACTCAACATTGTACATTTAAATTTTTATTGTTTCTAAACCTAGAATTATGAACATGTAGTTAAACTTTGGTATATTTCACTCCATATAGCTGTTTTTATAACAATTTAATTGAAAATAAGTAAATTTTATTATCAATGTTCACCTCTATGTAACACTGTACATTTTAACCTTTCATGTAGATTGCAATTGCCGCCATTTTTGAACTTCACTGTTATCCACTTATTATTCATTTTTCAATAAAGAATTAGTTGAAAATTATTAGATTTTACTATTGCTAAACCATCCTATAAAGATGATGTAGTCAAAATTTGGTAGAGATTGTTTCAGTAGTTTTTGGCGGTTAGTGAACACAAACTAAACATTGCTTGTCCTTTTATATAATAGCATAACCTTATACCGCCATATGTTAGAATCGTATAGAGCTAACAGATAATTGTGGCTTGCAGATAATATACAAATAATATTGCGACTATAAATTAAGATATAAGGTATCCTATCTTTTTGTTGGATCAAACTGCACACGGTATGCAAATTTGATTAAAATCGGTTCAGTAGTTTAGGTGTTAGCCGGCCCCTAGGCGGCGACACGTAATTTATATATATTAAGATTTCTTTCTTCTGAAAGAAGTAAATATCAATTAAAACGAAATAACTTCATATTCATAAGGAGATGATCAGTTAAGTTAACTATTTTCCAAGTACATATTGAAGGACTGTAATTTTATGAATAAAGTTTATCAGTGTAGATTTATTTTTTCATGGAACTCTAGTTTCCTCTACCTCTAGAGGAAACTAGAGTTTGTTTTTATCTACTAAATGACAACAATTTCATACCCTTTCAATCTTTAATGTAAATAATGGTTATTAAAAAACAGAGAACCTCCCAAAAACAATAACCAAGAAAGCTACTCTGCTGATAGAAGAAGATACTACTTTCTCCCTATCCGAGATAAAATGGTATTAAAATCCCCTCCTACCCTTTGGCTACAATAGGCCTAATTATATTCCCTGTAGAAAACCCTTTGTGAATGTTTCAGAGACGCCTTTTGTTTACTGGGGTTCAATTAGTTACAAATATGAAAGTTTTTATTACTCACGAAACACTGCATATTTGTGGCTTTGGCTATAATCATGTTACGCAGTAGCCCACCGATATAGGACTCTATTACAGCAGCTAACCGCAGAAACATATACGAAATCGATTAAATAAATGTATTATGCAGAGTTTTCCTAGTTCGTGCAAATATAATATAAATATTACTTAAAAATTAATAAATAAATGAAAACTATATTCTGGGACTGTAGTCCATTGGGAATATTTACAATGATCAATTTTGAGACGGTCCAACGGCCATAATTTTGAATTATGTGAATACGTGTGACATTATTGGTAATAAAATTATTTCAAAGAAAAGTAATAAACTATAAAAAATAAAAATCAATTTGAAAACGAAAGGGTTAAGGAAGAAGTTCCCCAAATCGGACGAGTTGCCAAATACTAGTCGTTTGGACGTTTCTGTATGGGAAGTTTGTTAGTTGAAGATCATCTATATAAAAAATAATTAAATAAAATTGTTTGGATGATATCAAGCTCTAGTTCGTTCACCAATTAAACTTGCGTACTTCATAGAGGCTGGGTGTGACTGAGACTGGTCTCCTGACCTCGAAGTCGATCCACGGCTGAAATAACAGAAAATATTTTTTTTTACCTTACTCCGGACTCGAACTTAAGCCCGAAAAATTGGTGGTCGAATGCCTTACCAACTGAGCTACCACGGCTTCCTCAGAACGATATATGTTTTAATGACGTCACTGAAGACTTTCAAGCTAAACCTTCCATAATATAGAAATGTGAATATGAAAGAAGGTAATTTTTGGAAGTGTTGTCAATCGAAGAAGCGGAACGACCATTTTAAATTGTTATATTTTAAGACGGATCACATCAAAAAATTAATCATACCGCATGTACGCTTAAAGTATGTTGACTGTTTATTTAAATACGTTTACACAATAATTCATTATCATGTAAAATATTAAAAGGTTTACATGTTTCAGTTCATAACGAAGTCTCATTAGGAGTAAATATAAAATAAAATATTGTTGAAATTAAGAGACCCAAACTCAACAAACGAGCACTATGTAAAGATTCAGTTTTTACTAACTCTTAATGTAATAATCAGTGTAATGGAGAGAAATCGATACGGCAGTAAATCTTGAAAATGTCCCAGGCAATTGTTCATGAGACTCTAATTCGTAAATTTTCTGATTCTAACAACTTTGACCTCTTCAAACTACAGGGTCGTTGTCAAAAAAAGAGAATATGAAAGTTGAGATTTAAAGATGGGGAGTTTGTCGCTGCAAAAAAATGTCTAGTTCGACTGATGAAAATAATCTAGGTAGGTCTTGTAATAAGACTCATGATCACTAATATATATGATTCAGTGTTTAGCCACGTAAATTTAAGTTTTGAAATGAAAGTAATTCATAACAGGCTGAAATACAATAAGTCTGTCCTTATATGTCGAGCGAATCTTGAAAAGTCTTCTGATTTCGAATTTAAGTTCCTATCCAAAATGGCGGATAAAAGATGGCCGTCAAACACATATTGGCCATAGTGTTTTTTTTTCATATCTTTGTCAAAAATCCTAGTTTTGCAACAATTAGGAAAACAAATATAGTTCTAATGTTTTTTGTTTTTTTAACAATAAGTAATAAGTGATATTCATAAAAATAATATTTGTAGATCCGCTGAAAAATGTTTTAGATTTTTTAATACTTTCAAAGAAATCAGAGGGAAAGCAGTTATCATTTTGAGCTTTAAAACTATTATTACAGATCTAATGAGACAGGATAAAATTATTTCTTTTCTTTTTTTCCATAATATATATTAGCATGTAGCGGATATAACTGAAAAAAGGATGAACATAAACACTTTTTTGTTAATCCTTGCACTCTTCAATGAATTTTAGTGTATGACAATTCTCAAACAAAACAGATTGCAGAAATGTGATTCTGAAAATAATTGAAACAAGAAAAAAAAAAAAAGTTGAACACAATATCAATTTCGAAATAAAATTCGCTTGACCAAAAAAGATGAAATTTCTAAAAATGAGATTGCCATTGGAAAAATGGACGGTGGAAGGTTGGCTTTATTAATTTATAAAACAAGGGCAGGGTAAAAAAATTTGGAAAGATACTTAAAAATAGGAAAGAATGATATCGAGGTTTTCCAGATTTGATATCGGAAGAAAAATGGTGTAGGGTAGAGAATAATATTTTTTTTTTTTTTTAAATATTCATCATATCATACTTGTATCATAAAATTTCCATTATTATATTTATTTTACCATATTCCTCAGAAATTAAACACTTTAACATAGCGAAATGGCATTATTAAATTTGTTTATAAATTAGATGAAACGGAACCAGTTATACAGGATAAATATTACTTGAGAGAATTTCAGAATTGGAATCCCAGATTAAGACACTCAGGTTTTCTATGATCCTATAGTAAATATTAAATAAACCAATACAAGAGAGGAAAAAGGAAAATCAACATGAACAAAATCACATCTCTGATTTTCATGAATATAAATAACTTATTACAACTAAATCGATTTTATAAAAAGGCAAGCCTAAGTAAATTGTCAACAGTTTTATACTTAATGATTTTAAGTTTACATTCAATAAGGAAATGATAAAAAGCAATTCAAAACTGAATCAAGCAAAAAAAAAAAAAGATGTGCTGAGGTCACAGAGGAATTTTGGAAAATCAGAAATAAAAACAGACAAAAAAAAACTTGATTTATTCCATGGGTAATTAATTACAATGATAGTTCCACGTGTCACTATTGGCGTCAAAACCTAGAATATAACATATAATTAAGACTCACGTCTAATGTTCTATGATGTCTATTAAACCAAATAAAAAAAAAAAAGACTTTTGGGTAATTCTCGGATTTCGGGTAGTTTACAGAACAAAATATTTAATTATTTTGATGGAACTTTAATAACTTTGTTTAAATATCAACACTTTCTATTGCCACTTATCTGTTAAAAACAACAAATGGTGAAGATCAAAGTCATAATTTCATGAGAAATTTAAAATTTGATTAACGCGGTAATGATTCCTAGATCTTGGTAATGACAATATCAGCTTGGTAATGATAATCATTTGAATATAAATTCTTAAAAAGTATATTTGAGGTGAGTAAAATATGTATATTGGAGACCGAGAGTTAATTTTGTTATTGACCGTCTAGGAAAATAAAATGAAGTTTTCAGGCAATATGGCTAACAATCCACTGCTAATGAAAAATGGCATACAAAATGCAAATCGATTAAACACGTTTAATTCAGGAGACAATCTACCAAGGTAGCAATGTTTCAAAAATTTTCAAAAGTTAGATAACAAAATAAAAATATATTCTGGCAACTGTCGTACAACAAATGATGGGCTTAATCAAATTGAAGACAATGGAATTCTTTAAAAAGCTAAGGTGATAATATAAAACATCGTGATGGCAGCAATAAAGGTACGTGATTTAAATCACGAAGAAACACGCACATTCTCTCCAACTCACTGCCTGACCGTTGGCGGCTGTTATTCACCTACCGAAGTACTACCACCACTCCTGAAAAAAAAATTCCCCGCCATGGTCCTATTTTGGAAGCTATTTTTCTTGGTAAAATTTGTTGTTTTTTTTCATGATAATTACTTCATAGCGATAGGACCAACTTTGGAGCTATGTAAACATATTATATTATTACCCGCGATATGAAAATGAAAAGATTTATGATCGTTAAGTTTTCCTTTATTCGTGTAAATAAATTCCATAACCTTTTCGATATACAAGGAAAGATGGGAGTAAATGTTTATCAGAAAACTAAGAGTGGGACACACCTTGGTAATGACATTTTAGTAGCTTAAACTATTATAATATCAATTTACAGTTTTTATACTTTCATTATTATATTTTATTATGAAGAAATATTTCTTCACCATTATAGCAGTAGGCAAAAATTAAAGTAGGGTTTTAATTTATAAAATTGGCTGTTACAGAGAATCACCCTTTTACACCTATTGAAAAATTAAAATCTTTTTACATATCACTTAATATATTATCTAGTATAATGCTATAATTTGAAAATAATTAATAAATAAACAAAAAAATAAATAAATAAATTGGGCTTTAGGGAGCTATAATTGATGTGAAGACCGCTGAAGGAGATCATTAGAGGATGAAAAGTCCATTAATTATAGAAACAAACAAGGCTATAAAGGGGCAGCTGCTATTGTTAACCTATTTATATTTCAACATATTATTTTTTAGAAGAATTTATGCTAATAAGCTAATTACTGTATTTAGTTAATTAAGACTTAAAAAGCTGAAATAGCCCTTTATAGCCCTTGAGGGAGAAATAAACAAGGCAATGGCTTCCTGACCTGTTTAATTCGAGAAAAATAAATTTTCCTTGAAATACAAAGGTTCTTATATATATATTTTTTTTTTTTTTAAAGAAA